>PISX010024466.1:0-27846 GCA_004024625.1 Mellivora capensis
ACCCAAAAATCAGTCCATGTAAAACACTACATTAATAGAATAAAGGACACAAAGTACACAATCATCTCAGGAAATGCAGAAAATAAATCTGACAAAATTCAGCACCCTTTCATGATACAAACACTCAGCAAACTGGGAATAAAAGTATACTCAGCCTGCATCTGTGAAAAGCCTACAGATAGCACCTGCTGAATGGTAACATACCGAAGGCTCTCCCTCTAAGATCAGGAACAAAGCAAGGATGTCTGCTGTCATCACTTCTGTTCAACATTGTACTGGAGGTTCAAGCCAAGGAATTAGGCCAGAAAAAGAAACGAAAATCATCCAAATTAGAAGTTAAACTATGTCACTTGACAGATGACATGATCTGTATATCAGAAGTCTGCCAGAATCCACAATTATTTATTATAGCTAATAAATGAGTTCAGCAAAATTGAAGGGTACAGAATAGGTACAAAACTCAATTGTATTTCTATATACTTGCAGTGAACAATCCAAAATAAAATTTAAGAACTCCATTTAGTATAGCATCAAAAATAATATACTTAGAAATACATTAACCTGTGTACTGACAATCACAAAACATCATTGGAAAAGATTAAAGAAGACCTAAATAATTGACAGGACATCCCATGTTCATGGACTGGAAGTCTTAATATTGTAAAGATATCAGTACTTCTCAAATTGACACACAGATTCAGCACAAAGTTGGTCTTTCACAATCTCAGCTGCTTTTTTTCTTGTTTTGCAGAAATGGACAAGCTGATCTTATAACATATATGGAAATGTAAGAGGGACCCCCCCCCCCGATAGGCAAAACCATCTTGAAAAAGAATAACAAAGTTGGAGGACCCACACATAAAACTAACTACAAGATTATAATAATCTAAGGCTGTGTGATATTGGCATAAGAATAGACTTAGAGATCAACGGAACAGAGTTGAGAGTTATGTAATACCTCATACATCAATGGTCAATTGATTTTCAACAATGATGACAAGACAATTCAGTGGGTGTGGGGGGAACAGTCTTTTCAACGGGTATCCAGATGCAAAAGAATGAAGTTGGACCACTTTCTTCATATGCCATATATAAAAGTTAGCTCCAAAGGAATCAAAGACCTAAGTAGAAAGACTGAAACTTTATTATAATACTTTTAGAAGAAAACATGGGTAAATCTTTGCAGCCTTAAATTTGGCAATGGCTTCCTAGATATGACATCTAGAGCACAAGCAACATAAGGAAAAACAGATTGGACTTCATGGAAATTAAAAATCTCATTGCTTCAAAAGACAATACCAAGCAAGCACAAAGGCATCACACAAGGGACACCTGGGTGGCTCAGTTGGTTAAGCATCTGCCTTTGGCTCAGGTCATGATCCCAGGGCCCTGGGATCAAGTCCTGCTGAGCAAGGAGCCTGCTTCTCCCTCTGCCTGCCACTCCCCCTGCTTGTGCATGCATGCGCTCTTTCTCTCTCTGACAAATAAAATCTTAAAAAAAAAAAAAAACTATATAAAAAAAGACAACACACAGAATGGGTGATAATATATAAAAACCGTATATTTAATAATCTAATATCCAGATCATATAAACAACGTTCACAGCTCAAAAATAAGAAGACAACCCAGGTTTTAAATGTGCAGAGACTCTAAAAAGACATTTTTCTAAGCAAGATGCAAACACACAAAAAGATGCCAAGCATCATTACGTACTAGGGAAATGGAAATCAAGCCCATATTGAGAGACTACTTTACACCCACTAGCGTGGCTGTAATCCAGAAGATGGACAGTGGTGGGTGTTGGCAAGGATGTGGAGAAACTAGAACATTCCTACACTGTTGGTGGGAATAGTAGATCACAGAGCGCCTTGGAAAACAGCCTGGCAGTTTCTGAAAAAGTGAAACATAGAGTTACCATGTGACCAAGCAGTTCTTCTCTTAGGTATATACTTAAGAGAAATGAAAACACATGCCCGTACAGAAATTTACACTTACGTGTTCACAGAAGCACTATTCATAATAGCCAAAAAGTGAAAGCAAAACGCCCATCACCTGATGAATCGATACATAAAATAGGGTCTATCTATACAATGGAATGTTATTCAGACATAAAAAGGGATAAAGTACCACATATGCTGCAATTTGTGTGAACCTTGAGAACAAAATGCTGAGTGGAAGGAGCCAGACACAAGAGGCCACACGTTGTACAATTCTGTTTATACAGAATGTCTAGAATAGGCAAATCCATGGAGACAAAGTAGACGAGTGCCTGCTGAGGGCTGGGCAAGGCAGGGCAGTGAGGCCTAGGGACTGGCTTTCTTTTGGGGATACTGAAAATGACCTGGATTTCCATGGTGGGAATGGCTGTACAACTTTGTAAATATCCTAAACACCACTGAATTGTACACATTTAAAGGGTGGATTTTATGGCATATAAATTATGGCAATTTAAAAAAAAAAAACGAATTTCCAAGGAGAAAGATGAGGCAAGACATTCTGCAAAGAGAGAACATTCTGGGCAAAGGTGCAGAGGCATGTGTGGTGGGGAAAGGTTGGTCTGGCCGGCCCGTCTGCCCCTCATCCGGCGTGGGGAGACAGTGGAGGAGTTTTTCCAGTGTGATGCTTTGACCGGTGGTTCCACTCTAGCCAGAGCTCCCTGTACTTGGAGGGATAGACCAGACAAGGATGAGACCAGGAAGAAGGTCATGCCGATCGAGTCTGAATTGGTGATCATCCCTACCAGGGCCTTCGGGGAACCTGTGCAAGGCCCCAGGCACAGCCCACCATTGTGGCACGGAACCCACACAACAAACTGACATCCTTCAGAGTGTCCTTCCCTGGGCCATGGGATAATGGCAACGGCCATTAACTGACAAGCAGAACAAACAAGGTAAACAAGCCCCTGATGGATCGATGTCATGACAGTAAAGGTAAAAGTTGCAAGGGAAGAGGGCAGGGTAGTGGCACAGCCTGCCCAGCATGGCCTTGGCCCAGCCGTGGCTGTCCTGTTGTGGCTTCAGAGCAGGATCTCTGGGCCACACCCTCCAAAACCAGCAGACAAAGCGAGCCTCCCCTGCTGCAGAACCCTGATTTCCCCCAAGAAACTGGCTGTGGTCCCAGAGAGTAGGAACAGCAGGGGCAGTGCTAGTAAAGCCTTAAATAATTAAATGTCATTTGTAACTTATACAAACTTTCATCGACCTGAGATCCAGAAGACGAACATTACTGGAGAACACAGCACTCAGTCTTAGGGACTCGCTCATATGGAAAGCATCTCTAATGTGCATGATCTAATACAAATGATCCTGGGGGGCAAATACATAATCATGATTACTTACTCATGACTTTCTCCTTGACGACCCCCAAGTGCCACCCTGTGTGTTTTCACATGGATCCTCATGATCTCAATGAGCTTGGAAGATACTTGTTTGGAATCAGAGAAGAGGACCCCCAGGCAAGCAAAATGTCTTGCATGTAATCTAACCCAGACTTGGAGCAGAGTTAGCTCATGGACTTACTATTCGGGGCCCCTAAGAAAAGTTGGGTGCATGACTTGCAAGTGTAGAATTCTGTCAACAAATGACCACAGCCTTGAGCCATACCTTCCCACCACTCCAGTGGTTTTCAGCTGGGAGGCATTTGGAATAGACCGTGGGGTAGGTTATGGGACTGGGGGCCTGGGATGCCAGTGCTGGGTAGGAGGAGTCGCTTTGCCCAGAGTGACTGTAGCGCCCTGACGGAGGAACACAGTAGAGCCAACCATGAAGTAAACCCATGCTGCTCTGACAAACAGAACCAGCACTCCCCTCACGGGCTGCCTACACGCTTCCACAGACTCCAGCAGAGGCCTCTGGGGAGCCAGGACCTCTCGCAGGAGGTTGCTTCTTGATGTGGGCAGTGGATGAACTCAGAAAGAGGAACACGTTTTCATTCTAGAATGCCAAACTGTACCTTTGTAAATGCATTAGATGAAACAAGGATAATTGTATTCTCCATAAAGTTCCAAAGGAACCACAGCAGATGCTCAATAAATATTTGAGAGCCTGTGGGTTTTCTTCCCCAAAAAACTAAAGTTAGGGCTATGATGCATGATCACTAAAAAGGAAGTGGAAGTAAATGGCTGGCCAATGGCCCCAGGGAGTATTTGTCTGATGGAAGATATATGCAAAATAGTGTGAACGCCAGTCCTCAGAGAAGGTGACAAAGCAGAGTCCTGTGCCCCAGCGACTTAGAGCTGTGTAGATGCAAACTCATTTAAAAGCTAGGAGACAGCTTAGAGAGGTATAAGACATAGGGTATCTTGAGACTTGCAGATGAAGCAGTGTTTCTGGGACTGGGATCCAGGTCCCGTCCAGGGGCTCTAATCTAGTGGGAACAGCACACCCCATGGGGCTACCATAATGCAAGACTGAAGGGTACTGCAGTGTGAGTACAGATAAATAGTACAGTTACCTAAATGCATAATCAAGAGTAAACTGCGTCAGGAAGAAAGGTGGGATGTTATGTCATTTTCTGTCATAAGTAACCGTATAGTTCTAAAAAATTACTCTTGATTTCAAAGTTCTCATTCCCTTGTTACGTTCCTGTCCAAGACTGTTCTTTAACAATCATGTTTCATCTTGACAAAGCATGTGTGAGCTTTTCTTCATCTCCTGGGATTGACCCTGTTTCCCAAAGTGTGACAAAAGCCAGTCGCTGGGCCATGTCGTGAGGCAGCATCTGAGGATGACGTCACCAGCCATCATGGTAAAGGCGATGGCTGCACCCATACGAAGTGAGGGTGCCTCTTCTTAGACTCAGTTGGGACAAAGCAGAGCACCCTTTCCAGGTGCCATCATTGTCAAGGGGACACACATCTCTGCCACCAGGAAGGGAGCAGTACGGGATTGAAATGTAATCATGGTTACACTGAGAAAACGGTTTCCAAGATGGCAAGTCACCAAGAGCTGAGCAGAAAAGGCACAAGTCAGGAAGGGCCAGAATGTTCTGTGAAGTCATATGATGTCCTACAGTTGGAAGAAGATCTAAAGTCCCCCGTCAGCCCACATGTTTGGCGATGGTCATGGATGTGCAGTGATTCATGAAGGCCACTGCTTCTTCCATGGTCACTGGGCTTATCTGAGGTCTTCCCAATGGAATATCCTGTGACCCAAAGCAAGGTGACTTCAAGGGTGGGCTTGATTCCCCCTTGGCCTCTGACACCATCCCTCTCATGTCCAGCACACCGAAGACATCAAGCCAGAAATAAGCCAAACAGGTCCCAAAGGCCTGGGGCCGCCAGGAGAACTTGCCCAAGTAGGTGGACAAGCCAGGCATTCCCTACACGACCTGCAGCCTCCAGGAATAGGGAGATCCACTGATGCTACAAAGGCCACATGTACAGGCCACCCACAGCCTGCATACTTTGGGGGCCCCTGCTACTGAAGTCTCTAACAGCTCTTGGAAGGCAGATAGGCTCTGTCCCCAAGGTACGGCTGAGGACATGAAGGTCACACAGCAGATACTCGGTGACATGGAGTCCGGGGCTGGGAACCTACAGCCTGTGCTCTACACCTCGGTGCTTTGCTGCTGGGCTCCTGGGCCAGCAACTGAAGGCTGCTGCGTATAATGCTGGACAGCAGTGAGATGTGGCACAGCAGCTGCCGGGGTCTGCAGGACGTGGGACATCAGAGGCAGCGTATCGGTGCCTGTGCCTCTCGCCCCATCAGTACTGAGCAGGCAGCTCGGGCCAGGGGGCTCGTCACTTCCCACGCCTGCACTGCCCTATGGCACAGCTTTTCCAGGCTTGGTGACCGTAATGCCATCTGAGTGCCATGGAGAATGCAGGGCCAGAAACATAGTGTCTGAAATTTGTATTTCATTTTTCGGGCGTAGCAAACACTGAGACACAGCCGGTCTCTCTCGAAAGTCGGCATCTCAAAACACTGGGTTTTGATTCCCCCTGAGGCGTGGTGGGTCGTACCCACCTTCCTCAGGATGAAGAACCACAGGTCGGCTTTAGGAAGCTTACAGCCTGTCTGTTGCTTGGGTGCCATGTCTGCTTTAGGGCAGGGGGTACTGGTCCATTGAGCACTTTGTGGGAGCAAAGAGAAGAAAAGAGGAATGTTTTGTGATGCTTATTGGAAATAGTGATTTTGCTCCAATGAGCACCCTAGCGTGCATGACTGTCTTCTGGGCAGCAGGTCCTTATGTGAAAAAGCTGCCTGGAGGGTTGGAGTTAAGGGAAGGCCGGGAGGCCCTTCTGGATGCCAGGAGAAATTTCTGGAAGGCGATAGGTCAACTCCCAGGGCCCAGACAGTATTGTTGCTGCGCTTTAAGGAGCACCAATTCCCGATAGGGCAGTCTCTCAGTGTCTCTTGATCAGGAAAGGTGCTTTCTGAATTTTATTTTAAAGATAATACCAAGATAACAAGCATAATGGCTTTTCTCCTCTGTTGTGGAAGCTTTCATCAGCAGCTTGAAAGGGAACGGGGGCAGTACGTAGCTTTGTGAAAAGCTCAGGCTTGGCGTCTGTGAGCTGGGAACTTCGTCGCTGCTTCCCGGGGCAGGAAGATGCCAGCAGAGCACAGAGGCCCTGACCCATCTTCCATGCTGCTGTGAGCTTGGCCCGTGCAGAGCCCTGAGAGGCAGCTGCTGGTAGAGGGCTGCTGGGCTGCTTTTCCTGGCTCTCCCCAAGCCCTGAGGAAGCTCATGTGGGTGAAGGGGTGTGCTGTGCAGCTACAGAACAGGACAGCTGGACCCCAGTCCTGGGCCTTGCCTGCCCTCGTCTGTGAATGCTAATTACACCTGTTCCTAAAACTCCCAGCATCCCTTCAGACACTTACCCTCACCTAAAATCCACTGAGCAGGTCCCCGTAGGGAGGGCCTGAGAGCCAGCCGAGCGGCGAGCCCCATGCGTCCCTCGGGGTGGCCAGGGAGCTCACTCAACACAGGGAGCAGACGGCGGCTCCGGCCCGAGCACCAGCCCTCATCCGGAGGCCCACAGGTAAAGCCAGCAGCGCTTTGCTGTGCCTCAGTGGCGCCCTTTGCAGACCCACCATCAGGCGGTCTACCCCATCTAGGTGGGTAACGTGCGGGTGAGACAGACACAGATATTCCGACTTAATCACAGGCTTCTGGAAAAGCTCCTGGCTTTGGTGGTGTTGGAAAGGCTCTGTCCTGATGTCTGCACGTGTGGTTTGGAAACCGTCGAGCTGGGTGAGGCTGAATCACTCATCTGGGCGCAGGGAGCGCATGCGTGGGCTTTGAGTTAGGAGCCTCGGCTCGCTGCCTCTGGCGCTGGCCACCCTATTGTTGCGCCTGCTTGTTACCCTGCCATCCACTGGCTGTGCTTTATTTCTGAAGTGCACTCCCCTCGTGGCTGGTTTTCATCTGACTGTGAAGCAGCCATCAAAGGAAACTACCCTAAATGTTCTGTTCGCTAACAGCCTGGAAACCTTTCCTGACATGTTGCTCACGCGCGGGCGGGCTCTCAAGAACGGGAACCGTGTCTGGCCAGCCCGTGGGCAGCTGGGTGGTGAGCGAAGGGAAGCCCGCAGGGGCTGCAGAGTGAGTAGAAAAGGAGCCCTTTTAACGTCCATATTGACAGTGAAGTCCTGTTCCCCAGGGCAGGCAGTGGGTCCAATTGTTGCTGGAACGGTTCGTCTCACTAATCCTTCTAGAATGGGGATCTTTGACAGTTGCCTCGGGTTGAGTTTGAGACCCCTGCCATGAGCAGCTGTTTATCGAGAGCCCTGGGGCTCCCGTCCCAGCAGTGGGACTAGCCCTCCAAGCCCGGAAACTGTCCCTCGAACTCTTCATCAGCGCCAATACTCCTTTTGCCCTTGAATATGAACTTTCAAGTTGCTGGGGCTTTTTCCCATGTGTCTTCTGCTGAGATTCTGTGGAATGGCTGATCTGTGGTGGGTGTGTGTCCAGCAACGTCCATGTCACTGTTCAGCACCTCAGGTAGGGGTGGAGGGGCATGGCTTGGCTGTGTGTCCTGAAAAACCCCACTCTCCTTGGTTATTTCCCTGATCCAAGGAATGACTTGAGGTCTCAGGGTCGCATTCTCCCGTGGGGCAAGGGGTTCTCTCTGCCTTCTTCATCACCATTGTATGACCACCCTCCCAAGCTCATGGAGGCTGACCACAGTGCAGATCCATTCACTAAAGTAGGGACTACAAGAAACTTTGACGTGTGAGCTGACGCGAGCATGCAAAGGCCAGAATTATGAGTGCCTTATTCTAAAAGTCCAAGTAGAAACCAGAGACTTCCCCAAAAGACTCCTCTGGCAGTTGTTGAGGTGAATTATGAACTCCTGGAATTGTTAGATTATTTATTTAGTAAGGCAGGGGAGGGGTAATTTTTTTTTGTTTCGTTTTCTTTTTTTTTTTTTTTCTGTTTAAGATTTTATTTATTTATTTGACAGAGATCACAAGTAGGCAGAGAGGCAGGCAAAGGGAGAGGAGGAAGCAGGCTCCCCACTGAGCAGAGAGCCCGATTCGGGGCTCGATCCCAGGACCCTGGGATCATGACCTGAGCCGAAGACAGGGGCTTTAACTCACTAAGCCACCCAGGCACCCCAGGAGGGGTAATTTTTAAAAATTTATTTTGAGGTAAACCTTACACACAGTGCATTGGACACATCTTGGGTATGTGATCAGTCCCACTGGGTTTTTTTCATTTGTAAAATTAATTTAAATTCCATACAGTGCTAGATTATTTCAGGAGTTCGATAGAGCGATTCGGCCCCTGCATACATCACCGGGTGCTCATCAGGACAGGTGTCCTCCTTCATCCCCATCACCTGTTTCCGCCCTCTACTCTGGTCCCCATCAGTGTGCTCTCTAGAGTTAAGAGTCTGTTTCTTGATCTGCCCCCCCCCTCTTTTTTTCCTATGTGCTTCTGTTTCTTAAATTCCACATGAGTGAAATCATCTGATATATGTCTTTCTCTGACTAATTCATTTTACCTAGCATAATATACTTTTAGCTCCATCCATGTTATAGCAAATGGCAAAATTTTATTCTTTTTCATGGCTGAATACTATTCCTGGGTGTGTGTGTGTGTGTGTGTGTACGTGTACCTACCACATCTTTTTTATCCCCATTCGTCTATCAGTGGACACTTGGTCTGCCTTCATACCTTGGCTATTGTAAATAATGCTGTAGTAAACATGGGGGTGCATGTATCCCTTTGAATTAGTGTTTCCGTATTTTTGCAGTAAACACCCAATAATGCCATTACTGGATCATAGGGTAGCTCTAATTCTAACATTTTGAGGACCTGGAGGGTCCTTTTCCACTGAGTCTGCACCCATTTACATTCCCACCAACAGTGCCCAAGAAAGAGTTCTTTTTTCTACACATTTTTGTCAACACTTGTTTTTTGTGTTGAGGATTTTAACCATGCTGACAAATGTGAGGTGATAGCTCATCGTGGCTGTGATTTGCATTTCTCTGATGATGAATGAGCATCTTCTCATGTGTCTGTTGGTCATCTGGATGTCTTCTTTGGAGAACTGTCTGTTCATTCTTTTTTTTTTTTTTTAAGAGTTTATTTATTTATTTGACAGACAAAGATCACAAGTAGGCAGAGAGGCAGGCAGAGAGAGAGAGGAGGAAGCAGGCTCCCCGGTGAGCAGAGAGCCCAACGTGGGGCTCGATCCCAGGACTCTGGGATCATGACCTGAGCCAAAGGCAGAGGCTTTAACCCACTGAGCCACCCAGGCGCCCCTGTCATTCTTAATTAGGTTATTTGGTTTTATTGTGTTGTGTAAGTTTTTTATATATTTTGGATATTAACCCTTTAATCTGTTAAGGTATTTGCAAACATTTTCTCCTGCAATACAAACTACTGAATACAAACATTCAGTAGGTTGCCTTTTAGTTGTGTTGATTGTTTCCTTTGCTGTGCAGAAGCTTTTTATTTTGATGAAATCACAATAGTTTGTTTTTGCTTTTGTATCCCTTGCCTCAGGAAACATATCTAGAAAAATGTTGCTATAGCCAATGTCAGAGACATTTCTGCCTGTGCTCTCTTCTAGGATTTTTATGGGTTCAGGTCTCACCTTTAGATCTAATCCATTTTGAGTTTATTTTTGTATATGGTATAAGGAAATGGTCCAGTTTCATCTTCTGCATGTAGCTGTCCAGTTTTCCCAAACCGTTCGTTGAAGAGACATTTTTCCTTTGGATATTCTTCCCTGCTTTGTCAAAGATAATTAACCATATAATTGTGAGTTTATTTCTTGGCTTTCTGTTCTGTTCCATTGATCTGTGTCTGTTTTTACCAGTACTATACTGTCTTGATCTCTACAGCTTTGTAATACCGCTTGAAGTCCAGAATCTTGATGCCTTCAGCTTTGTTTTTCTTTTTCAAGATTGCTTTGGCTATTCGGGATCTTTTGTGGTTCCATGAAAGTTTTAGGATTGTTTGCTCTAGTTCTGTGAAAAATGCTGTTAGTCTTTTGATAGGGATTGCATTAAATTGATGGGTAGTATAGACATTTTAATGATACTTGTTCTTCCAACCAATGAGCATGGAATGTCTTTCCATTTCTTCACATCATCTTGAATTTATTTCATCAGTGTTTTATAGTTTTCAGAGTATGGATCTTTCACCTCTCCTGTTAAGCTGACTCCTAGATATTTTTGGTTTGATGCAATTATAGATGGGATTGTTTTCTTAATTTCACTTTCTGCAGCTTTGTTATTAGTGGATAGGAATGCAACAGATGTCTGCATATTGATTTTGTATTCTGCAGCTTTACTGAATTCACTTACCAATTCTAGTAGTTTTTTGGTGGAGTCCTTATGGTTTTCTATATATCTAATATCATGTCATCTGCAAATAGAGCTTTACTTTTTCTATACCACTTTGAATGCCTTTTATTTCTTGTTGTTGTCTGATTGCTGTGACTAGGACTTCCAGTACTGTTGAATAGAAGTGGTGAACGTGAACATGTTTGTCTTGTTTCTGACCTTAGAGGGAAAAGCTCTCCATTTCTCCCCATTGAGTAGGATGTTCACTGTGGGTTTTTCATATATGATCTTCAGGATGTTGAGGCAAATTCTCTCTAAACCTATTATGTTACCAACAAATTGGAACAACCTAGAAGAAATGGATGAATTCCTAGACACATAAACTACCAAAACTGAAGCAGGAAGAAGTAGAAAATTTGAACAGACCCATAACCAGCAAGGAGATTGAATCAGTAATCAAAAACCCCCAACAAACAAAAGTCCAGGACCAGACAGCTTCACAGACAAATTCGACCAGACATTTAAAGACAAGTCAGTACCTGTTCTTCTCAAACTATTCCAAAAAATAAAAGAGGAAGGAAACTTCTGAATTCGTTCCATGAGGCCAGTATCACCCTGATCCCCAAACCAGATAAAGACACCACAGGGAGAGGACAGGCCAGTATCTCTGCTGAACATAAATGCCGTCCCACCAGTTTTAACAAGCACACACACCTGTGTAACTCACACTCCTGTCGGTACCCCTCTGTCATCCCACGAAGTTCACTCTCGTTCCCCTTCCAACTAATCTCTGTGTTAGGCAGTCATGGGTTTGATCTCTATCAGGACAGATTAGTTTTGCCTCTTCTAGAAATTTACATAAATAGTATTATATGGTATGTACTGTTTTTCTGACTGACTTTTGTCCCTCGAAAGTATTGAAAAGTGTTATGGTGTATTTTTTTGCACTCCTTGTTTTTTTCAAAGAAGTATCTAGAATATAGTTTCTCATCAGCCATTGTTTTTCCCATTTTATGAATTTTGAATCACTGTGACCTTAGAGCTAAGTGTATGTCAGGTGCACTGTAAGTGGATCTGGTTCTGGTGCTGAGGTTCAAGGACAGACTCAGGTCAGACTCTTGGTTTATACTGACTTGTCGTGTATCCTGGGCTGTTTGTGTCTCAGTCACCCTGTCTGCAAAGTAGGGATAATTACAATACCTGCCCCAAGGGAAGATTTTGAGAAGTAAGTGAGAAATAGAGGTAGTGCAGAAATATATGTAATACCAAAACTTCTAAATAAAGGTCAGAATTCTAGGTAAATGTCACCTATTAGTTCTCATTAGGAAAGGGGAAAAAAAATTCTGGGAGTTCAGATATGTTGGGATCTGGTTCAACAAGCTTATTTAAAAATGATAGTAATACACACTTCCAGTTTACTGCAGCATCCTGAATGAGTCATAAACACATTACATCTGCAACTATTATAATGCCCAGTACTGACCCAACCCCTTTGGGACAGACAAGAAGAATATTTCTGAAAAGACAGTTCAATTATTATGACATATTGTTATTGTGTGCTCAGTTCTGTGGCTAAGGCTACAAGTGACCACATATCTGAAGAAGAGAATAAAGTGACATTTCCTCTCTGGTTCTGGGGAGGCAGCCTTGTCCCTTAGAGAGACATCCTCCTGTCCCTTAGAGAGAGATGTCCTCCTCATCCTTTGCAGCCTGTGTGTTCCGAACTTGTGAGACGAGACTCAGGAACTGGGAGAGATGTTCCGGTGTGGTCACAGAAGCCAGAGAAGCAGGGACCACCCCCGGGGCATGGATGTTCCAGATAGATCATAGTCATGATCTGGTCTAAGGCTGCCTGGGCCAGCAAAGGGAAGGGCAGGTTGCATGCAGTCCTCTAAGATGAGTGGCTCTCACCCAAATCAAATAATTAGCTTCAAATCAATGTGTGACAACTTAACAGGTAAAAAAGATACTTACGTTTTTTAAAATAATAATGCTTAATGTTATCCAGGGTTTCCTGGAAATGTGCCCATGTCTATTCCCCACACACACACACTGGTGGCAGTAAAAATTGGCAAAATTACCAAAATCTTCCTGGAAGGAACTTAGCAATATAAACAGCCTTCAAAACGACATGCTTTTTGACCTAGCAGTACTTCTAGCATTTATTCTAAATGATGAGGCTCTAAGAAAAGATTTCATTGCACAGGTGTTCATTGCATCATTGTTGCAAAGTTAAAAATTTTAAATAAAGCAGGTTTCCAAATAGGTGATTACATTATTTATTTTGTATACAAATAAGATATCAATTATGTAAAATGCATATATGATTATAGTACAGAGTATATACCGTGAAGCATTTTGAAGCCTTTAAAATTGATGCCACTAAAAATATAGTCACACAGAGGGGTAGTCACACTATGTTAAATTAAAAGCATCTTATAGATTAGAATGTACCCCAGATTGCTAATTTTGACTTTCTTGTAAAAGACTGAAGCCTTATTAGAAGGACTGGGGTTATATTATTAGCATGGGCATCATGTAGATGACCATGCTTCTCAGACGGTGTGAGATTGGTACTACCCAAGGGTGCACTTGCCTGCTCTGTCCAAAGGCCCGTAGCTGGTGTACTAAATTAGGAATGTGCAGATTATGGCTTGCTTAGCGAGGAGGCATGAGACCCTCACACAGAATCGGTAGGTGGCTCCCTCAGAATCCCAGCTTCCATTTTGGGGAAATGAAAACCTTAGATTATTTTGATTGAAGGCACAGTTCCAGTGTACCCCAACAAAGGAAGTAGAGCCTAGGATGTATCGTTACTTATAGAGCTCAGGAATTGGGGGTAGTGGCAGTGAGCCAGGGGAAGGGCAGTTTTCTGACCCAGGTCACAAGGCAGCGGGAGATAGACAGCAGGGTAGCAAGCACCTGTTATGAATGTTGTTTGGGGCTAAGGTCGCTAACTTTGTTCATGGTCAACTCTAAGTGGTTATTTTAAAAGGTGCAGGGGAAAAGCCAAGCGGGAACTTGGGACGGGCATCCTGTAAGGTCAAGTCCTTCTCTAAATGTCCAGGTTCTGGGTGTGGGCAGGGTATCATGCTATCAGCTCTCTAGGCAGCACCTCAGAGAGCTGTCTCCCCTGCCCGTGGGGCCCTGGCATCCCTGGGTGTGCTTGATGCTAGGAGTGGTAAAGCTGGGGGAGCGTGAAACTCGGGGGTGGGGGTGATACTTGGATTTGAGCTGCGCAGCCATGAAGTGGGCCCTCCCTAGGTCTCTGTTTCCGTTCTTATAGGAGAACCTGGCTATTCTCTTTTTGTTGCCATGGGATGCATTTGGGGGGGCAGAGCGGATGGTGAGGGGTGGTATCCAGAGCACCAAGTCCGCCACCCTCATGGTTAATCATGAGAATGAGCCATATTTACATAGACTGATTCTGAAGGACTGTTGGCAGGTGAGGAGCATCAGTAGCATTATGAGTGCCTCAAAAGGTTCAGTGTAAACACGAAGTTCCCGCAGGACCCAGGACTTCCACCCCTAGGCATATACACAAGAGAAACGAAAACATGCATCCACACAAAAACTTGTTCGCCAGTGTTCACAGCAGCATTGTTCACAGTGGTCCAGAAGTGGACATGAACCAAAACATCCATCAGCCGAGGAACCATGTGGACTGTCCACACAATGGGCTGTTTCTCAGCCCTAAAAAGAGCAGTGTACTGATTCTCGCTACAACACAAATGACCTTGAAAACGCTATGCTAAGCGGAATATTGTCAGCTTCTGTTTGTATGGAACACCCGGAATAGGGCAGCTCTGTAGAGACAGACAGTGGGCTGCTGGTGGCCAGGGTCAGGTCCAAGGGAATGCAGAGGGAGATGGGCAGTCCTGCTGACAGGAGTGCGATCACTTTCGGGGGTGATGACAGTGGGCCATCTTGATTGTGCTGGTGGTCACATAACTGTGAAAATGTGAAAAACATTGAATTGTACACTTTTAATGAGTGAATCGTATGGTATAGGGACTGCATCTCAATAAAGCTGTGAGATTAAAAAAAAAATACGCCATCCGTTTTAAGTGGCAAGAAGAAGAAAAGGCAGCAGGCTCTGAGGTTTTAAGTGAAGCTGGAAAAAAAATCACGTTTCCACGGTAAATAGTAAGCGTTTGCAGAGCACAAGGTATTGCCCGCACGGAGACGACCAGGCAGGGTCACCCCAGCCGTCTGGCTCAAGGCAGCACAGCTTCCTCCTTTGACCTCAGTGGCCTTCTCCCCACAGAATGTGTCCAGAAGATGGGAGAGTCACTCAAGGTCAACATGCGGGATTTCTCAAGTATCCCCCAGGGTTTGGCTTGGGACTGAAGGAGGGGCCAGTGCTTCCCCACACAGGTACGCGCTAGGCAGAACCCAGACGTGCGTCCATGCGGCTGCTCGATGAGACCCTCCCACCCTGGCCTCTGCAGGAGGGACTGTCCCTGCACAAGGACAGGCTGAGGCTGCCTGCGAGACTTTATTGGCCCAGCCGTGGGTAAGGCCGGGATGGCCGGGCCTGACCGTGTGGGTGTGTACATCCCAGTGTGGTTTAGCAGTGGCCTCCCAGACCCGCACCGGAGTCGTGTAATCCAAACCCCAGCGTGAGTCCTGTTTGCACGGGGAACACCAGCTCAGCAAACACATGGGGCTCTGCAGTGGGCCAGGGAGCTTGGGAGCCAGTGTGCACGGAACAGGACACGCCCCCACGCCTACTGCTGACTGACTTCTAATGGCCTCATGAGGCCACACCAGCTTATTCGTCTGGAAGAGATCAATTAAAGGTGAGAGTGTTAATAACAAAATTAGGAAGAAAAACTGACAAAGGATGGGGGCCGTGGTTCTGAAAGTCACGGCAGAGCTCTTTGCTGCCGGCCCTGTGGGGTCTACCCCAAGCTCTCCACGGAGAAGGCCTGGGGGTTACGGCTCTGTAGGTACACAGGTAGGCACACAGTCGGAGTTCTCAGCTCAAAAAGCCAAGCCACAGTTTGGAATTCTCCATTGTTGTTGAGAGCTGAGAATTGTCCCTAAATGTCGGTGCTCATGGCCATGAGGATTCTCCTTCACACAGGTGTCCTTGGCCATCTCTAGGAGGGAATGAATACCGACCGACAAGAGGAAAAAAAAATCTATAACCTGTCATTTTCCATTGCCCAAAAACTGGTTTCTTCTCTCCATGAACCGTCTCATCATTTTCCCCTCAAATTTCTCACCATCACCACATCTCTGCCAGCACAATCCAGATGTATAATGTGAGTTCCGTCACATTTGAAATTTCCTAGCGGCTATAACTGCTCTCTCTGGATAAATCGATGGGAGCGGTGCGATGAGGGCAAGGGTTAGCCAGAATTCTGCCTCTGCAGAGTGCCTGGGTCAGAATGCTGCCTCCTACACACTCACGAGCTGTGTGGCTTTGGACAAGTCTGTCAGCCTCCCCCAAACTCGTGTCCTTGAATGTACTCCAGGGAGAAGAACGTCTGAGCTCTAGGAGTGTGTGAAACCCCTTCATATGACCTGGGCCAGTAAGCAGTGTGTATGTATGTCAACACCGCAGCCTCTTTCAAGACCTGTGTCAACGCCACCTGCCCAGATGTGAAGCCTATCTGGCCACAGCTCTCCTGGGCGGGCAGAGCCTCCTCCCTCAGTCTGTTTGCCCCTGAGGACCATCACCGCCAAACCCCAGCCCTTTTCCCAAACACACACCTGGCTCCACAGCCCCAGTGCTGACCAGGTGTTACAAGTACCTGCTGACTCAATTCCAGGAAAATCAGAGCCACCAGCTTCCCGGAGTAACTCGGGGCCGTGCTCAAGAAAAGCAGAGAGAGATTGCAGAGAAGGTTATAGACTTCCCTGGGAACAGAGAGCCCATGATTTTTGACTTCCAGACAGTCCTTTAGAATAGACGACCCTCCTTCTCATTAACGATCCAGTGACAGTTTTCATCAGAGGTTTGCCCTGATGTCTTTGATAGTAAGTCCTTCCAAACCAGTACTCCCCTACCAGCTGATGAGAGGGAACAGCTGGACGGTGTGGAAACCCCAGATTTCAGGTGAGAATCTGCAGATTCTTGGCCCGCTTGGGCACAAATCAGTGCAGGTCAGTTCATTCTGTGTCACTGTGTAGAGGGGTGTTGAGCAGAAGACCACCAAGGAGCCCCTGTAGCTTGGAGAGTCTGTGAACCTGTCTTCTCCCCCTCCCCATTTGTAATCAGCTACAGAAGGCTTGGACATTTCTCTGGTGTGAGTTAGTGTAGACTAAGATGCGGTACAGGAACGACTTCCCAATTCTCCATGGAATCCACTAACACCTCGGATTGGGACAGCTGCCTCAGGGGGTTCACATGTAAAGACACTGAGGTGTTCCTTCCCATCCTGCACTCTGGAACGTTCACGATCAGTTTCTTTCTGGCACCACACAGGCTATTCCTAATTTCCAAAAGCTTAAACTTGGGGATTCATTTTTTTTTTAAATTTATTTATTTGTCAGAGAGAGAGGGAGAGAGAGAGCAAGCACAGGCAGGCAGAGGCAGAGGGAGAAGCAGGCCGAGCAAGGAGCCCGATGTGGGACTCGATCCCAGGACGCTGGGATCATGACCTGAGCAGAAGGCAGCCACTTAACCAACTGAGCCACCCAGGCGTCCCTTGGGGATTCATTTTAAATATCAAAAGAGTCCATTTGCTCTTACTAAACAGTCTACACCAGACCGAGCCCCTAAATGCAGTAGGTGTTTCTGAAACACACTGAGCCAAAATACACCTGTAGAAGGTTTATGAAACATAAATTAGTTGAGCAGTGACCACAAATGACTTCGATGCAACCCATTTTCTCAGCTGTGTTTTCCATTTGCAATTCCTATTTTTATTTACTGTCCTCTGTGGAATGAACATAAAGACGAGTCCTCATGGAAGGAGCCAGAGAGAAAAGACCCACATAGCACATGGTTCCATTTCTGTGAGACACCCAGAAGAGGCAAGGCTGCAGAGACAGAAGGCAGATGAGAGGTGGCGTGGGTCCAGGGTATAGGATGGAGGACTGGCTGCAGGGGGATGTGAAGCATCTTCTGGGGGAAACAGAGATGTTCTCAAACTGAGGAGCAGGGCTAGTCACACAGCTCTCTAGGTTTACTAACAATAGTTGAATTGAAAAAAAAAAATAGTTGAATTGTATCCTTAAAACAGGTGAATGTAATGGTATGTAAACTATACCTCAATAAAGCTGTGAGGGAAACAAAAGACTTAGTACCCTCCCCCACCCCAGGGGGCACCAGGCTTATTAAGAAAACACAAGACAAAGGAGGCAGCATCAATGAGGGTGAGGCCACAAAGGGGTCCCCTGCTGCAGTCATAACAGTGACCCAGTATTCGTATTCCCACCTGCAAGGAGGCAAGGAGGCGGCAGGACCTCTTATCCCTGGTTTTCAAAGCCTTTCGAGTAAATGTGGAACCTGCTGGGGGCCTCTCCAGGACTGGAAATGGCCAGAGGTGTTGTCCTCAGGCCCTGCGGCAGGCCTGTCACAGGCTCTCCCCAGCCTCGCAGAAGCACCTCTGTCTCTTGACGGCTCCTGGCAGGGCCTTGACCCCCAGGAGCAGCCGTGCAAATGTCCGGTGCATCATGAAGGTGCCACCATGGGCTCTAGGCTTGAAAGCTCGTATCGGGGTGAGTGGTTCAGGATCCGAAATGTATCAGGGCACCTGGCTGGCGCTGTCAGAACACGCGACTCTTGATCTTGGGGTCATGAGTATGAGCCCATGCTGGGATTACTAAAAAAAATAAATGAACTTTTTAAAAAATGAAGAATCTGATGTGTATTCGGAGAAAATCCGAATTTGGCTTGGGGCCAATGTCACTTGGCTTGGGGCGCGCCCTGTGTCTGCACCTCTGAGGCTTACAACTGATCATCCCCTATGGCTTCCTAGGAGGACCCATCTAGGAGGGGTCTGGCTCCGGACTGTGTACCTGTCGGGGGACAGAACAAGGTCACTGCTTCGCCCTCCAGGAAGAGGGTGCCCGGGCACCAAGCACCCATCCTTGCCGCCCATTCGCCCAATGCCGCTCGTCACCTGAAGCCGGTCCACATATTGCCTCCAATGATTGGATTCTATAGCCGCACTCTATTCTATAGCCGCACTCTGGCCAGGCTGCTCATGGGCTCACTGACCTGCTCTGTCGGTCAGCCAGACACGGAGCTCCCAGTGCGCATGCCTGTGCAGAGAGAAAGAAACAGAAAGAAAGCTCTGTCTTAAGGAGTTGGCTCCTACAGTTAGGAGAGCTGGCAAACCCATAGGGCAGGCCCACAGCCTGGAAACTCAGGCACACGTTAATGCCCCGGGCATGGGACACAGTTGTCTCTCCAGAAAACCGCGGGTGTTTGCCCCTGAGCCAGAGGCCTGGTGGGTGGGGCCCTTGTCGAGGATCATCTCTGCTACTTAACAGCATCTGGTTAGAGATGATGTTAACTGTTCAAGGCAACTTGTGGTCAGGTGGTCAATGAAATCGTGGGTGCCACAGCGTGGACACCTTGACACATGAAACTGACCATGAGACTTGCCATGGCTCCAGCTGGCCAGAGGATTCCATTCCAGCAGAAGCCACACGCTCTCTATCCTGGGGCAGTGCATTTTATTGGGCCCTTTCACCTTTCCAAGGATAACCTCCCTGGAGAAGTGTGACCACTACATGACACCTTGAACAACTTCATGGCCTCGCCTGATACCAGACAGGTGCCTACATTTTGGTTCTTGTGACTTGGTGCTTTTATGGACTAGATGTATTCAGCCTGCCAGCCCCCCTTGTCGCTGTGGAGCCATGTACTTAGGCTCTGTAGAGGCTCTGGCCCCATCTCCTGCCCTTGGCCTGATTATGTCCTTCTCTCCACCTGGAGCACCCCTCATCCTGTGTGCTCAAATGAGTGACAACACCCCCCACCTTTCCTTCCTCACCCCCAGCCCTGCACTTCTTTCCAGTGGGAGGTCTGGCTGCATATGGTGACCCCAGGGCTTGAGCAGTGAGGTTCCAGTCCTTTCCTCATGAGGGGATGACACAGCAGCAGCCTGATCTGTACCCCCCGCCCAGGCACACCATGCCAGTCCTCCAGAGTCTGACAGCCCAGAAGGGAGACAGACGCACTCAAAATTGTTTGATGAGGGGCGCAGGGGGTGCTCAGTCAGCTGAGCATCCAACTTAGTTTCGGCTCAGGTCATGGTCTCAGGGTGGTGGGATCGAGCCCAGCATGCGGCTCTGCACCGGATGTCAAGCCAACTGAATATTCTTTCTCTCCCTCTCCTTCTGCATCTTCCTCCTTAAAACCATTGTTTGATGATGTGATGCATGGAAACACTGAAGCAGGCAGAGGGGAACGGAAAAGTCCAGGGAGGCCTCACCGAGGAGAGCAGGGAACGGCAGACAGAAAGCTGGTGGGACAGGGAGCGGCTGTGCAGCGTTATGGAAGAGAGGCCGAGTGGGACACACAAACATGGGTTTCCCGGTTGCTGAAGACTGGCATCCAGGGCAGGGAGTAGCTGGAGATAGAGTGCTTTGGGTCTGAAATTGTTTGAACTAGGGCAGGTCCACTCCATAGAGCCCATCAAACACATAAAACTCCTGGGTCCGAGACAAAAGCTTAGCAAAGTCCAGCTGAAATATCAGCACTTGTGTGGTTCCCCAGCCCTCCCTGCCTGGTCCCCGTAGGGTGATGGGACGGGGTGGGGGACATCTGGGCATGCCAGAGCTGAGACCTGATCTCAAAGAACCCAGTGATGGACAGAGAGCACACTGGCCTGGGCTCTGAGGGAGACGCTCTGTGGTGCAAGGAGCTCCCTCCGCAAACATTCTTGGAAGGAGAATTGGAAACAAAGACAGTTGAGCCTCTGCTGGGAAGACAAGCAGAGACGAGAGCCACCTCTGAAGACCGGTTTCCCGACAAGAGGCAGGGAGACAGGGTCACACCACCTCTCTCATCACGTCTTCAGTCTAGACTCTGTGAGGGTCCAGAGCCCTCCTTACTTGGGCAGGAGGGGCAGCAGGGGGCAAATGAAGGCAGCTTGAGGCCGGACAAGGTTGGGGGCCTCTGGAATCCCCAGGTCAAAGGCAGAGGGTTTCACGAGGCCTCCTGCTGCCCAACGTCAAGTCCAATGGGCCGAACTCTGAGCGAGCTTGCCAAGGCCAGCCAGTCTACACTCTCTACATGGTTGATCCACGCCCTCTCCTCCTAAATGTGCGAATCAGATTCCCACCACTGCTGGGATAAATTACCACAAGCTCAGTGGCTTAAAGTAACAGCTTTATTATCTTGCAACTCTGGAAGCCAGAAGTCCATGGGTCGACATGGCTCTGTTCCTTGTAGAGGCTCCCAGGGAGTCCGTTTGCTTGTGGAGGCCACCCCCACCCCCTGCCTTGTGGCCCTGATCCCCCTGTCCTCTGTGATCACCCTGCCTCCCAATGGGATCACCATGTGGGCTGGTGTATTCGTGGGAATGAAGATATGGATGTCTTTGGGGAGACTTTGTCTGTCTGCCACATTCTCCTGTCCTCTCGAGGTGTTGCAGCCCACATCATCAGTCCCCTACCACAGACACGGCCCTCTGCATGTTTTTCTCCACCCAGATATGGTGCTTGTGGACATATCTCAGTCTGAGGTACAGAGGGAACTATCTGTTGCAGGGAAGACCATGCAGAATCAGGACAAGGAGCATCTTAGGCTAGAACAAGCGCATCAAGCAGGAGAGCTGGGTCAAATTCTTCCATACTGTTGACTACCTTGACTTTCTTCTTAAAAAAAAAAAAAAAAAAAAAAAAAATGAGGGACACGTGGGTGGCTCAGTTGGTTAAGGGTTTGACTCTTGATTTTGGCTCAGGTCACGATGTCAGAATTTTAAGATCCATCCCGTCAGGCTATTTGTGGAGCCTGCTTAAGATTCTCTCTCCCTCTGCCTCTCCCCTGCTCGTGCATGTGTGGTCTCTTAAAAAAATAACAACAGTAACAACACTACTTGACCTATTTACCTACTAGATGGTTATGAAGCTCAAATGAAAAATGCCCAGGGATAGATCTCTGAACTATACTGTATTTAAAATGTTGCCAGTTGGGGCGCCTGGGTGGCTCAGCGGGTTAAGCCTCTGCCTTCGGCTCAGGTCATGATCCCAGGGTCCTAGGATCGAGCCCCGCATCGGGCTCTCTGCTCAGTGGGGAGCCTGCTTCCCCTTCTCTCTCTGCCCACCTCTCTGCCTGCTTGTGATCTCTGTCTCTCTGCCAAATAAATAAATAAGATCTTTAAAAAGATTTTTAATAAAATAAAAAAATAAAATAAAATGTTGCCACTTGCTCTATTCCCTCCATTTAACTGCGAGCTTTTGGGTGTCTAGAGTGGGATAAAATGTTGACCAGTCGCCAGGCAGATGCTACAGCTCTTGGTCAGAAGCCACCAAGCCATTAGTCAAAGCCTCTTTAGTAGAGATGCATGCTTTCCACCTTGGAATAACTTACTTAAAAATATGTGATTAGTAGAAAATATAATGTTTCCATCTGCCTGAAGTTCTGCAGGGTTTTACCAGGCAATTATCTGTATAAAATACTTTTTTTTTTTTTTAAGTAGAATCCTATTGCTAATGAAACCATATTTTGAACATGAGATTTTTACAAAGAAGAAAAAAAGTCATTTTCCAGAAAAGCAGCTTTAGCTCTCACATTTGATGGTCTACACAGAATATTCCTCTTCTAGGGGAGATGAAAGTGGTCCCCATGTATCGGCCTATGAAATTACTGTAGAACTGTGTTTTAATCCCTGAAGAAGGCAGGGAAATGGAACCCTAAGCTGGATTCCACACATGGGAAGTCAAATCTGAAATGTAGAGACGGGATGTATAGGGTAGCACACCTCGTCACTAATCCAAAAGAGATACAGAAAAAGGGGGTTGTTTTCATGTTGGAAAGAGGCAGCTTGAAAGGTAAGGCTTCCTTCCTGCAGTTTCTGCTGGTGCCCTTTTCCCCTGATCACATTTGCTAGATGTCCATTTCTGTAAGTTTTCCCTCTAGAACAAACCTATCATTTCTCGCCACAGGATATTTACAGCTTCAATCAGTGCCAAATTCAATTGGCTTCTGATCTCATCGCTGGAAGTTATAGATGCAGATATTATTTGCACTGCGGTTAATTATGGAGCAATCAAACTTTGGCTTTTCCACTGTAATTTCCTCTGCCAGCTAATTTAATTAATCACCCCCAGCTCAGCTCTTCCAGCTGCGACCAGCAGGGTCATTAATTAGGCGTGTGGCGGTAGCTCACCGACCAGGTCCTGCTTCCAGGCTGCTGCCCATGTGATCTCTCCGGGAGGGAGAGCTCTTCCTAAGCACCCAGGCAGGATTAGGGGTGGGAAAAACATTGCTCCATCCCCTCCCAAAAAGAAGACATCTCCTAAAGGACCTGTCGGGGCAGAGAGCTGACCCTCAGTGGTGACTGGCTTGGGAAGCTCTCAGAGTGAAAGCAGCCTGGGCCTCACCTTCTGTTTAGACCGGCCTGGGGACCAGGGAAGGAAGGCAGCACTGATGATCACTTCTGGTCTCCAGTGTTTCGATACGGCGGCGTGCTGCCAATAATGCAGATATCACTGTGAAGAGCTGAGTCCATGACACAGAAGTGTCGGTTTCCTTACAGGCTTGTGACATCGATGCTGTGACTTGGGAGGCTGACTTTTGCCCTGGAAGCAAGAGGAAAGGTTATTTTGGTTATATCCTAAGGAAGTGACTTTTTTGGTCTGTACCCATCGAAATGGATCCCTCCGTGATGCAGATGATTCTCCCATTGCTTTGGAGAGCCTGTTAATTTTCAAGCAGTTTCCAGCTTAACTTTTCCTACGTAAGAATACCCATTACTGAGAAATAGTCGCTGGAATTCCACATAATCGTGTGTGTGTGTGTGTGTGTGTGTGTGTGTACATATATAGAGAAACAGATCCCCAGATGTAGGAGGCTTTCTTATGCTTACTCTTTAATAGACTTCCTTTTCTTATAACTATGTGGTTTTTTTTAACTTAATATATTACGTAGGAAGATCTTTTTTAAGCAACTAGTTAGTAAGTCTGAGTTTTGTACAAAAGGATAAATTGATGAACAGGTGTTTTCCAGAGCTGTAATAAATCATCCTAGAACAAGGAATGCCTCTTCTGAGATCCTATCCAATGCCCTGCCCTCAATTAAATGAATCAAAGAGACAAATGTGAATGCGTGCACGCACACACACACAGCACACACAAAGGTTCTAGTCGGGAGGGAGCAGGGCGGTCCAGCTCAGTAATTAAAGGGATAATAAGGACCCATTGTGTGCCAGGTGGAAGAAAATGTGCAGGAGAACTCACAAAGTCTGTAGGGTTGGACCTGTCTGTTCAGCCGGACAGGAAGCACCCCCATCATAAAACCCTCATGGCCTGTAAACACCAAATTTCCCTCCTGCCAGGGAATGGGGCTGGGGAGGCCCCAGCGGGTAATGGCTCCAACAGTGGCTTTAGTCGTGCCTTCCTGAGTAGGCGGGGTCCACACAGTCCTTAAACAAGTGTGTTCCATCCTGACGGCCAGCCCCGTGACCCGCTGGCATATTAAAATTTAAATGCACAGTACATGCATTCATTTCACGCTGTAAAGATTGTTCTGGAATGAATTACAAGCAGAGGTTCCTCCCTAACATTCCCACTCTGCTACTGGGAACATGGGAGAATTTTGCAATTCTTGAGAATTGCAAAACAACCATAATGCAGAGGTCTTCTTTCTGCAAATTTCTCTCTTCAAAAAAAAATTATTTTTGATTCATTTTTCTCTAGAGGAACCTCTTTGGATTCAAGTAATTGCAAACCCTGGACCAAATCTGTCTTAGTCCTAGCGATAACTCAGATATCCATCGTAAGAATTGTTGTTTGTCCAATTCCACTACTCCCTGAACCAGCCCTAGGAATGGAATGAAGGCAGAAACACCTGATTCTTTCCTTTCGGAACACTGAAGTACAAATCAGGAAACTCTTGTATTCCTCTAGGAACTCCTGCCACCACCTCCAAGCTGGTAGGTGGATCTGTTTGCAGAGGAATGCTGTACAGGGCTGCTTACACACACTGGCTGCAGGGTCTGTAATGCTAACCTCGGGCCTCAGTTTCCCCACACATGGAACAGCAGACCCCATCCCAGGTGGGAGAACCAGCTCTTTTAGAGCCCAGAGGCCTGAAAGGCTTTACATTGACTGTTTCCTTCCTATCTCGGAGGGCCGTCTACCCTGGCAGCCTTTACTGCCCCTGAAGAGAAATGCTCCCGTGAAGAGAGCCAAGGGAAAGCTGCTGGAGGAGGGGTAGGCAGGCCCAGGCCGTGACCAGGCCCCTACCGTGGCCTCTGAGGGCACCCTGTGGTTTTCCAGGACTCGGAGTGGCCCTGCTCCATGGGCCACGGTAGGATGTAGCCTAGCCACCTTCCTTTGTGAAGGCCTGCCAGCCCTCAGGGAGGGCTCCTGGCAGGGACAATGGCTGTCTGTCAGGGGTAACAAATCCCATGTCCTGCCCTTGGGTTCACTGGGCCCGGTGGGGCGGGGTGATGGCAAAAACCCTGATCACTGTTGTCATTTCTCTGCTCTCATCGCAGCCTTGGAGCCAGAGAGAGTCCATTCCATTCGCTGAGTCTTGAAAACCTGCCCTAATCTTCCCCTTTTCCCCTCCTGCTTAAAAACAGGGTCTGACAGTCTGAATGTTGGAAATAATTGGATTCTAAATTCTAATTCATCTGTAAAGTATTCGGTGATTAAATTAGCCTAATAGATATTATTTCTTACATGGCTGCATAATTTTACCCTGCTCAGATCTCTGAGGCCCTAACGTCTGCTCCCCCCCAGCCCCCATTTGCTATTGACATGAAATTCTCAGAAGGCGAGACATAACTCTGCCTTCTTCAATCTGTTTTCCCAGGTTAAGAGTTAAACTGATTTATGCTTAAAGGGTATTGCCTTATTGCTCAAGTGTGGTTGCACAGTGTGTGTTATTCTCTAAGAAGAGCTGGAGAGGAAAATATTATTTTATGTAATTTTGGATAATCTTTTTCTATTCAGAGACTAAGAGATATACAGACCCTAAAGCATGCTGGCCTGCACATCTCTTATAAGTTGCATGGGGTTTTCCAAATAGTAGAGAATGTATCACAGTTAAACCATGAGCTTATTCCATAGATCTTATAAATGTGAAGACCGTCCAAAAAATCTTAGAGAAGCTGAAAATGCCTTTTAGCTGGGGCATCTTTAAGGATTTTTTGTAGAGCTGATTAAATTCTTGGCCAGAAAGGGGAGACTGCAGGAAAGGCCAGACCCGGACTTGCTCCAAAGAGGGCATCTTGGCCCATCACCCTTCTGCCCCATTTCTGTATTTCTTCACCTGAATTCAATTTCTTCAAGTGTGTGCCTCTCCTCTCCCCTCCTCGCCTCGCACCCTGCCTCCCTGCAAACATCTGCAAATAAAATCCGCAGCTCCCTCCCTGGTTCAGTAGCTGGAAACAGCTGGTGGGTTTTGTGCAGCAGCGGAGCAGTGGGGGGACACAGTTTTGGCAAACACTCGGAAACCGGGAGAGAGGAGGCTGGGTAAAGTCAGGAAACTGTTTTCATGAGTAAATGAAGGAAAACAAAGGCCGCTCAGCAGGAACAGAAGGGACACACACCCCCTCTGAATAGCTCCCTAAAAGCAGAGCTGAAAAGGAAGAAGGCCCGTTTGCTTCTGGGGATCCAATAAATTGTTTCAGGAAGTGAAAGTCTGTCCAGGCTAATGGAGCTGTGATTGACAGCACTTCTCATTATGGAACCCATCAGGGGGCGGGGCATTCAGTGCTGTGAGGGGCCGGGGAGCCTGAGCCCCAGGTGGGGGTCGTCCTGTGTTCACTGAAAGAGTCCTGCACTCCCATCCCCTCCCCAAGGAAAGAGAACCTCATCTTTCAGGAGCTCGTCCCTTTCCTGTCTTAGCGCATCCTGCTTGCCACTGTCAGGAATCTACCAGAATCTTCCTTCGAGTCTTTCCTGAGAGAGCCTGCTGCAAGTGTTGGTTGTAGTACCAGGCAAGATGCCAGAGCATGGGTCTCCAGGATTGGCTGCCTTATGGCCTGGACCCACCTGGGCCGGTTTGATATTAGGGACAAGGTTCCTCCTGGAGGTTGTTGATAACATGATCACGGGCTTTTTAAATGCCTTTTTCTGTGTGTGTGTGGGGGGGGGTGGGGGCTGTGGCTGGTTGGTGAAGGCCGGTTACAGGGGCAGACCTATTAGACCACCAGAGACGGTCGCTTTCTTTGCCCACACTGGGCCACACTGAGGGCAAGTTGGCCTCGGTTAAGTGAGATGGATTAATCGTTATCCAGGACTCTAGAACGGGCCTGGTGAGGTGAGAGGCCAGCCACCCATGCTGGGAAGGGCATGACAACCATCTTCTGTGCTCAGACCCCTGCATGCTCAGAAGCGTGGGGAGACCTTGAGTTGGTCAGCATTCCCATAAGGAAGGTCACCAGACACAGCAAGTCAGATTCAATGTCAGCAGCAAGCATAGGCCAGGGTTAGAGAAGGCAAACGAGACATGCCTGGTGTCCCTGACCTGAGGGACAGGTCACAAAGGCCTGGTTGTCCAGTTTGTTGATGTACTGGGCTGACAAGACTCCCTGCTGGGGCAGGAGAGACTTCATGACGGTCATTTCCAGACAGCTGAGGAGCGTTGCTCCTGTCCTTTCATTTTTTTTTTATTTTTTTTATTTTTTTTATTTTATTTCTTTTCAGCATAACAGAATTCATAGTTTTACACCACACCCAGTGCTCCATGCAATGCGTGCTTCTGCACAGCAAAGGAGACAGTCAGCAAAACAAAGAGGCAACCCACGGAATGGGAGAAGATATTTGCAAATGACAGTACAGACAAAAGGTTGATATCCAGGATCTATAAAGAACTTCTCAAACTCAATACACACAAAACAGATAATCATGTCAAAAAATGGGCAGAAGATATGAACAGACACTTCTCCAATGAAGACATACAAATGGCTATCAGACACATGAAAAAATGTTCATCATCACTAGCCATCAGGGAGATTCA
>PISX010024467.1:0-27826 GCA_004024625.1 Mellivora capensis
ACCCACAAGGCTCATGTCCTTTGAGCTCACAGTTGAGCATTAAACATATTCTATATTAATATGGAGGGAAATGTCCTGTGGGGTTTATGTGCAACCTCTTAGTCCTGCAGAGTATATAATTTACCTCTGGCAAAGTCATGAACGTTAAAAAAGACATCTATACTCACCTTGTAACCCGACTAAGCCAAGATGCAACTTCCCTTCTCCTATTGTGGTTTTCTGTTTCTGTTTTACGTGTGAATTGGACCATTCCACAGTATAAGGAAGAAGTTACTGCCTATTGCTACTAGTTCCCAGGGATATAAATTCTATGGGGAAGAGGAGGCTGGAGGGTACCTGCACATAATGAAACAGGAAAGTTCCCAAAATTTGTACATAATGTGCACTCAGTCACAACTTGCTTATTCAATGAATACACTTCTAGGTCACCCCAAATGAGAGGGTTTCTCTCCTGAGCTTGCTATGGCTACCTACTACTAGCCTAAGGCTAACTAATACTTAACCGATTCACTTCATATAGTCACTGGTAACCACACAGACAGCACGGGAAATAAATACGTGGCACTGCCGCCAACATCATGGGTGGGGCAAGGCTATCCCACCAGCCATTCCTCCTCAGAGTTCAGCCCACCAAACGTGCACCGGATGTCTAGTTTGTAACATGATCTTGCCAAGAGCTGGACTAATAAAAAAATTTAAAAAAATAACAACAAAACAGGGCCATACAGGTGGATCAGTCAGTTAAGCTTCTGACTCTTGATCTCAGCTCAGATCTTGATCTCAGGGTCTTCAGTTCGAGCCCCGCCCACCATGTTTTGTTAAAACACAAGGCAAATCATTACTTCCCTCAAAGAACTGGGGAGAGGCAAACACTGAATCCCCCCCCCCCCATGGCAACCACTGCAATTGGCTCATGTGGGCCAACTGCACCCATCAAGTCATGACTTGGACCTGCAGTAACCGTGGATAGGTCATCTCCACTAGTAGCCTGGGTGTGTATGTGTGTGTGTGCATGTGTGTGTAAACACATACATTTATCCATTCATCAGTTTATCCATTCAACAAGCGATGGGCACTTGGGCTGCTTCCATAGCTTGGCTTTTGTAAATAATGCTGCAATAAATATATCGCATTTAGTGTTTTATATTTTGGGGGTAAATATCCAGTAGTATGGTTACTGGATCACAGGCTAGTTTTATTTTTAATTTTTGGAGGAACTCCAATACTTTTTCCACCGTGGCTGTACCAGTTTGCATTCCCACCAACAGTGCATGAGGGTTCCTTTTTCTCCACATCCTTGTCAATGCTTACTGTTTCTTGTGTTTTTGATTTTAGCCATTCTGACTGATGTGAAGGGAGATCTCACTGTAGTTTTGATTTACGTTCCCTGATATCGGGGATGTTGAGTATCTTTGCACGTGTCTATAGACTATCTGCATGTCTTCTTTGGACAAAGTCTGTTCATGTCTTTTACCCATCTTTCAATGGTTTTATTTGGGTTTTGGGTGTTGAGTTATATCAGTTCTTTATACATTTTGGATACTAACCTTTATCAGATGTGTCATTTGTAAATATCTTCTGCCATTCTGTAGGTTGCTTTTTAGTTTTGTTGACCCTTTCCTTCCCTGGGAAGAAGCTTTTTATTTCGATGTAGTCCCAATAGTTTATTTTTGCTGTTACTTCCCTTGCCTCAGGAGACATATCTAGAAAAATGTTGCTAGAGCCCATGTCAAAGAATTTACTGCCTGTGCTCTCTTCAAGGATTTTGATGGTTTCACATCTCACATTCAGGTCTCTAATCCATTTTGAGTTCATTTTTGTGTCTGGTTCACTCTTTTGCATGTTGCTGTCCAATCCTCCCAACACCATTTGTTGAAGAGACTGTCTTTTTCCCTTAAATATTCATTCCTTCTTTGTCAATGATTAACTGACCACATAACTGTCAGTTAATTTGTGGGGTTTTCTTCTTCTATTCCATTAACCTATGTGTCCGTTTTTTTATGACAGTAACATACTGTTTTAATTACTGCCACTTAGTAATAGAACTTGAAATCTGCAATTGTGATACATCCAGTCATGTTTTTCTTTTTCAAGACTTCTATGGCTATTCAAGGTCTTTGGTAGTTCCATACAAACTTTAGGATTGTTTGTTCTAGTTCTGTGAAGAATGCTGTTGGTATTTTCATAGGAATTGCATTAAAGGTATAGACTGCTTTGGGTCATGGACATAGATATTTTAACAATATTTATTCTTCTAACCCATGAGCATGGAATATCTATTTCTTTGCACTGTCTTAAATTTCTTTCATTAGTGTTTTATAGTTTTCAAAGTCTTTCAGCTCTTTGGTTTATTCCTATATATCTTTTCTGACCACAATGCTATTTAACTAGAAATCAACCATAAGAAAAAAATCTGGAAAGACCACAAGTACACAGAGGTTAAATAACATACTACTAAACAATGAATGGGCCAACCAAGAGATCAAAGAAGAAATAAAAAAGTACACGGATACAAAGGAAAATCAAAACATAATGGTCCAGGGGAGCCTGGATGGCTCAGTTGGTTAAGCATCTGCTTTCAGCTCAGGTCATGATCCTGGGGTAGTAGGAGAGAGCCCCACATCAAGCTCCCTGCTCAGCAGGGAGTTTGCTTCTCCCTCTCCCTCTACCTCTCTCCCTGCTTGTGCTGTTTCTCTCTCTCTCTCTAATAAATAAAGTCTTTAAAAAACAAAACAAAACAAAAAACCACAATGGTCCAAAATCTTTGGGATGTAGCAAAAGTGATTCTAAGAGGGAAGTTTATAGCAATAGTGCTTAACTCAAGAAGCAAGAAAAATCTTCAGAGAAACAACCTGACCTCACATCTAAAGGGGTTAAAAAGAAGACCAAACAAAACCCAAACTCAGCAAAAGTAAGGAAAAAATAAAGATTAGAGCAGAAATAAATGACATAGAAACTAAAAAAATAAAAATACAAAAATGAAACCAGGAGCTGTTTGTCTGGATAGATCAACAAAATTGATAAATCTCTAGCTACACTCGCTGAAAAAAAAAAAAAAAAGAGAGAGAGAAAGAAGGCACAAATAAACAAAATCACTAATGAAAGAAAAGAAATAACAGTCAACATCACAGAAATACAAACAATTATAACAGAATATTATGAAAACCTATATGCCAACAAACTGGACAACTTAGAAGAAACAGATAAATTCCTAGAAACATATAACCTACTAAAGCAGGAAGAAAAGTGTAACAGACCAATCACCAGCAACAAAATTGAATCAGTAATCAAAAAACTCCCAGCAAACAAAAGTCCAGGACCAGATGGCTTCACAGGCAAATTCTACCAATTAAAGAAGATTTAAATTAAAGAAGAATTAATACCTATTCTTCTCAAACTATTCCAAAAAATAGAAGAGGAAGAAAAGTTTCCAAATTCATTCTACAAGGCCAGCATTACCCTGATACCAAAACCAGTTAAAGACCCTGCCAAAAAAGAGAACTATAGGCCAATCTCTCTCATGAATATAGATGCAAAAATCTTCAACAAAATATTAGCAAACAGAATCCGATAGTACATTAAAAAGTCATTCACCAGAATCAAGGGGGATTCATTCCTGGGATGTGAGGTTCTTCAGTATTTGCAAAACAATCCACATGATATGTCACATCAATGGGAAAGGATAAAAACTATATCCTCATATTTCAATAGATGCGGAAGCAACATTTGACAAGGTACAACATCCATTCATGATAAAAACCCTCAACAAAGTAGGTTTAGAGGGAACATACCTCAATATAATAAAGGCCCTTATAAAAAACCCACAGCCAGCATCATCCACAATGGGGAAAAACTGACAGCTTTTCCCCTTCCCCTAAGGTAAGGAGCAAGAAAGACAAGGATGTCCATTCTCAGCACTTTTTTTTTTTAAGATTTTATTTATTCATTTTAGAGAGAGAGAATGGGGAGGGGCAGAAGAAGGAGAAAGAATTGAAGTAGACTGAACCGAACGAGGAACCTAACGTGGGGCTCAATCCCGCAACCAGGAGATCAGGACCTGAGCAGAAACCAAGAGTACGACGCTCAACCTACTGGGCCACCCAAGTGCCCCTACTCTTTTATTCAACGAAGTACTGGAAGTCCTTCCAACCCCAGCCAACGAAGAGAAATAAACCCATCCAAATTGGAAAGGTAGAAGTAAAACGTCACTCTTTACAGATGACATGATACTAGACAGAAAACCCTAAAGACACCACTAAAAAAAAACAACAACAACTAGAACTGATCGATCAATTCCGTAAAACCATAGGATCCAAAATCAATGTATGGAAACTTGCTGCATTCCTATACACTAATAATGAAGCAGCAGAAAGTGAAATGAGGAAAACAATCCCAATTATGGGTGCACTAAAAACAATAAAATCTCCAGAACTTCAAATTTAAGAATTAAAGGGAAATGACCAGAAATTAATTTAATTATATGTTTCATGACATATAATTAAAATGGAATAAAGTAGCCAATGGTTACCTTGGATCAGTCAGCTTTAGGCAGTGCTAACAGCTAAAAATAGAGACCAGGGGATTGACTCCGACCTACACCAAAGCACCTGCCTGTTGAGGGCATTTCCCATCCTGGCGGCTGCTACGGATGAACTAGGAATACGACACAACCAAAGAGGCCACTCTGGTCCCTGCTGTGGTGATGCCCCTCTTCAAGGACTGCCAGAGATAAGGGCAGCCAGAACCCCCCCTCAAAAGGGTCAAGACTGTCTCAGGGGGAGGAGGAATCACAACATCCTGACCCAAGTCAGGTGCCGACCGTGTGACCTCTCCTGTCCTCTTCCCCTCTTTAATATTTCATTTCTTTCACTCCCTTAGTATTGTCCCCCTTCTGTGTCCCCCCTTCCTCCTGCTCCCACTTTATTCTATTTTCTCCCTCTGGCCTCCTCTCTCCCTCTCGTCCTCTTCTCTCTCGGATGTGAAAGTGGGTGAAGACCTTTACTCGATTCAATAAATCACCCCAGAGAGCCTGGGCGGGCTCAGGCACTGTGCTCCCTGTTACCAGACGCACAAAACAGCAGGTGCTCTGGTTCCCTTTCTAGAGAAAGGGGTGAACCAAGAACCAGAGACAACTCGGGCACAAGGCATCGAAGGTCCCCACACACGAGACACGAGCCCTACGGGCATCCGAGGGAGCTCACGTCGGCCCAGGACTCAGATGTTGACCAAGGGCTCATTCTAAGTGGACACTGTGTGCACAGAGCACAATTACTGGGCAAAAGCACACATATGTCCCATCCCTGCCTCAGATTACGGAGAAGTGGTTTTTCACCCACAGTGAATTTAAGGAACGGAGAGCAGCACACATATCTTCTCGTAGGCCACGTGGCTTGATAGCACGGCCTGGGCTTTGGTGAAGGGGTGGGGGCAGGATCTGGGTTTAAGTCCGTGCTTTCCCACATAGACCTGGGGGGCCATGAACAAATGACTCAAATTGCTCAGTCATAAAATGGGAGCTATCGGCCTCCTTCCAGAGCTGCTATGAGAATTTGAGTATTTACTCAAGCCAAAGGTTATTCAAACCTTTACAAGCTGATAAACCCTCCTCCTGGGCCCACATCGAATCAAAGACTTCTTTCTAGAGCACTGGCTGAAACCCTATCCTTTTCCCCTCCCCTCACTCCGTCTGCCCAAGGGAGGGTATGGCTGACATTAGGGGGACTCTTTCTTTCTCTAGGGAAGGGAGCAATACCTTGAGAGTCCAGACTCTCTCCTGAGATGCCTCCCCAAAGACTCCTCAGTCTCCCCCCCAACTCTCCCCACCATCGGGCAAGCCCCCCTACATAGCCATTCCACCCGCCACTGGGATAAATCTGTTCAATCCAGATTTACAGGTGCTCCTTAGCCTGAAGCCACACAGACATTTCCTTGTTAGCCTTCCCAGTGGCCAAGCTGATACCCAGCATCCCAGCTGAGACCTGCTGGTACTTCTGAATTGATTCCATTCACCCAGGTAGGGGTGAAAATGGAAACCCTCACTCCCCAACAGTGATTATAACTTTGAAACTTAATGGAGAAGTTATCACTGACAGAGGAAAATCTGGAAAACATGATGGAAAGGACTGGTATTACATTTATCCAAACAAGCTGGGATACAGTGCCCTTCAGATACTGAAAGTCCCCTGGCCTTAGGGCTCGCTCCTGTCCAGAGAGGTGAGGCTAGGACTACGGCCACAGAGAACTCCCTGTCCTCTGTTCCCCTTTGTCACTCTCTCTCTCAAGGTATCTGGCAGGCTGCCCTGTCCTTGAGGCTGGAATGTAACTAAAGCAAACCATAATCTACTCCACGGTATTATGATCTACCTGGAAAAGATAATGTATTTACAAAAAAGGGGAGGTCTGCAAGGATCCCATTAAAAAAAAAACAAAAGAAAAAGAAAAACAAGTTGAGTATGCGAGCACCCTATGGGTGAACAGGTACCACAATCAGCTGACCCAGGTAGTCATACTGGGTCCCTGTAACCAGCACAGACCCTGAGGCCCACCCAGCTGACTCCCTTTCCTTATGGAAATTTGCAGGGAAAGCATCCTGTAGGAGATATAAATGGAATGACTGCCCAACATCAGTATTTCCATCCTGCAAACCAGTTGTATTAGTCATGGGGAATGGATTAAAAGGCATTCGGTTTGGTTGGTGTCCATCCGCGAGCCCCACCAAGTGTAAGTTCCCAAACATAAGTCAAGATTCTAGACTAATCAGCAAAGCTCAGGACAAGACCCTGAAGAGCTGTGACCACTGAGTGACAGCTGCTGCTGGCAAGGTGCCCCCCAGAGGCATCCGTGGTCATCCTGCAGATGGGGCGGTTGGGGGCACAGGCAAAGGGTAGAACACTGTTTACAGTGACGCCATTCATAAGAAGTAGAGAGAAGACTGTTGGCAACCAAGGACTGGAGACCCACGCAGGCAGGAAAGCAAACAAGGAATGAGAACCGCCCTTAGAAAGCAGGACCCGAAGTCACTTAGCCCGGGCTGATGGCTAGCTCCATCCCTAAATGGATCACTACCCCCTGCGTGTCTCCAAGACTCCCCACATTCGGGCCAGGCCTCCACATTGCACAGATGGTGCCATTACTTCTACATTTTAGATCTGGAGATGGACTGAGGCTTGCTGGGTCTTCTCTTACTCCCCTCGGTCCCCAGGGAAGAAAGCAAGCTGGGGCTGTACTTGGCAGTGACTCTTGCTTCATTTAAACGAACAAGGCTGAGAAGTACCCAGAAAAAGTGAAATTCCAGAGTAATATCCAGGGCTGGCTCTAGTTTCCCAACTTTGCCGGTAGGATCCCCCAGCTTGCTTATTAAATATACAGATTCTTAGGGCTGGGAATCCGGGGGTTTTCTGACAAGCATTCTAGGCCATTCCCATCTTCAGGCAGGTTTGGGCAAGTTTATCTACTGCACCAAAAATAGCCTGAAGTTTAGTTTTGTGTGTAATACTTCGGTAATTTTTCCTTGGTTTAAAATGTGTTAACAGGGGGCACCTGGGTGGCTCAGTCGGTTAAGCAGCTGACCGTTGGTTTCAGCTCGGGTCATGATCTCAGGGTCATGAGATCAAGCCCCGTGTCTGGCTCCGCACTCAGCAGAGTCAGCTTGTCCCTCCTCAGCCCGCCCCTCCCACTCTCTGCCCCTCCACTTCTCCCTGCTCATGCTCTCTCTCTAACAAATAAAAATCTTTAAAAAAAATATTTTCTGTTAACATCACGGACAAGTCCCCATTGATTTCCTCTAACACCAACCCCAGTCTTTCCATCCTCCCAGAGGTACCAGTTTGAAGTGCTGTCTCCCCAGACCTTTTCTTTACATTAAACAGACACAGGCCTTCTGTTTACTTTTCCTAAGTAGGTACCACTTTGTAGTTATTGTTCTATGACCTGCTTTCTTTCCATTCAGAGCTATGTCGTGGAAAACTCCGTTAGTCTACATACAGCAACTGCCTTATTTTTTTAACCTGCTGCATAATAGTTCACGATATGGAATGAACGTGGTTTATTTTACAGTTCCCCTCCTGATGGATATGTAGCGGGTGCTCGCAGTTTCTCATTATCGCTTGCTCTGGTGAGCATCTTCTCCCGTGCCTGCTTGTGCACGTTTGGGAACAGATACTGAGAAATGAATCTGCTGTGTCAATCATGTGCGTTTTTCAGTGTTCATGGATTGTGCCGAAAGTTGTCCTTCAAAGTGGCTCTACCTCTTTACCTCTCCACCATAAGCATGTGAAGAGGACCTGGTTCTCCAGCCAGGGGCAGGTGCCTTGCAAAAACATAGACACGTGTGGCCAAGCGGCGACACCCACTCTCCTCTAGTACTTCCCTTTGGGCATGAACAGGAAGATACTTCCCATCACAGAGCTAAATCCCTTCTACCAAGAAACAAAAACAAAAAACTCCCCAAATTTTGTGATGAGCCATTCATCTGTACCTGTACCTACTCAAACCATCCTATACTAAATGAACTGCTTAGAACAATCCAGCCATGTCTCCCCCAGCCCTTTAGGTACACCTGTACCCCTACCATCACCTGATCCCCAACTCTCTACTCATCTCCCTCCTCACCCCACTTTCCTACTCCCACCCCTGGACACACAGGATGGGCTAGGCATCTGTCTCTATGCTACCTCTACAGTACCTGTATGTATTTAATATTTTAATTGTCACATGTAATTGCAATTATTTGTTTGTGTGCCTATATTCCAGCTAAGTCTGAGTTTCCTATAGGCAAGAAATGAGTTTTACTCGTCTTTGTAAACCTAGCACCTAGGACAGTGCCCAACACATGAAGGTTAGTAACTTGCCCATGGTCTCCCACGCAATTAATACCAGCTGTGTCTGACTCCCTGCCTTCTTCTACTGCCTCAGATCAATAAATTATTAGGAGGAAGGAAATGGGGGTAAGAGAGCTGGAATTTGCTGGAAGCTTCAGCATCTGCAGGGATACCATTCATTCATTCCCTCTTCACCCCAGCCCCCTCTGCCGCCAGAACAAGAATCTATAGATTTTCAACATGATTATAGACATCTAGCTTTTCTAGATTTACACATAAGTGAAACTATACAGTATTTGTCTCTGTCTGACTCATCTCACCTAGCAGTGTCCTCAAGGTTCATCCATGTTGTCACAAATGGCAGGATTTCCTTCCCTTTTTTGGCTGAGTAATATTCCAATATCTATCTATCTATCTAGTATCCATCTATCTAGATCTCAGATTTTCTATATCCATTCATCCATCAATGGACACCTAGGCTGTTTTCACATCTTGGCTATCATGAATAATGCTGTAATGGATATGGGGCATGAATATAACTCTTCAAGATAGTGACTTCATTTCCTCCGTGTATATAGTCAGAAGAGGGATTGCTGGGTCACAGGGTAGTTCTGTTTTTAGTTTTGGGGGGACCCTCCATGATGTTCTCCACAGTGGCCGCACCAGCAGGTAGTTCATTTCCAATGGTGCTTCTGGTATACCATTCCCACTCTCCTCACTCTCCAGTCCTAAGCACTTAAAAATCCATGTGCCCTGATTTTCATTACCCTTCCTAAAACCCAGGGTGAGGGAGTGAGAAGCAGAAAGAGAATCTAGAAGGAAGGAAGGAAGGAAGGAAATGGGTAAGAACTTGGCTGTCTGACACAAGTTTACTGCACGAACTCTTTCCTGCCTGGCTCCTGCTCTGAATCTGGAGTCGAAGACGCCAGCCTGAACTGTCATGGCTTTGAGGCAGTGCCCTGGGGCACACCCATCCTTGAAGAAGTAGCACAAACAAGAACATTCTATCAAAGATACATCTCAGACAATATAAAGGGGTTTAAACTCTAACTGGGTCTGGGACTTAAGAACAGAAAACCACATGAGAAAAAAAGCCATCTACTTCTGAAAGTAAATAAACTAACCAGAAATTCAGGAGAAAAACCACAGAGCCTTGAATTATTCCCAATGATTAATTTCCAGTTAACTGAACAAGTTCCACACTCTGACATGTGGAAAGCTAAGGAAAAGCCATTGAGCTTTAAGCAAAACCTGCAGCCTGTAAACAGGGCCATAAAACTATGTACCCAGTTGTTTGGAAATATTTACTTCAAATTTAAACATCTTTGGGATAAAAATAACCTGTTTATTCCTCTGAAACATCTCTGACCATCACAATTTGCTCATTTCAGATATTAACATAAAGTCTTCCCAAGGATGTAAGAGGATTCCTAAGCTGTTTGGAATGTTTAAAAGCCCACAACTCCATTTGCAAGAATCATTTCATTCAAAGGTCTAGACTTCTTACCATGGACACACCTTATTCATTCTGAAGACATGAACGAAGACATGCCATACTGGAAAGCACAGAGACATCAGTATGAGACAATCTTTTCTACTACTAGCTCACTGGGTGTCCTTCGGCAAGTAATGTAATCTCAGTGAGCCTAGATCTTGTCTGTCAAAGGAGGAAGGAAATAAGATTATCGTTAGGATCATCTGCAAAGTTCCATAACAAAATATATGCAACATATTTAGCACAAGTATCTAGATGGTTCCTCCACACACACTTCTGGGGGAGTGCTCTCCAGGGCAAGTTTCTGCTACGGTCCCACAGAACACCCTTTCTTCTTCCTACTTCCCCTGCAAAAATAGTTCCAAACTCTCATTTAAAAAAAATTTTTTTAAATAATTTACAAAACCAGAAGAGATTCAGCAATCTCCATCTCCAACAAAGAACAGAAGAAAGGAAAGAGTCACTTCACTAAGAGTGAGGCTCCTGGATGAATTAATATGAGTAAGTAGAATAAGAATCATTTCCATTGGTCAGGTCAAGAAGGGAAGAAGTTTAACAGAACACTGGTTTTCTCCCCATTTTTAAAAGTAAAATGGGAACACCACAGGAAGCGTGAGTTAGAGGCAACCCTGTGAACCGGAACAGCACCCAGAGAAAAGGGACTGAGGGGTAGTCAGAGACGACCTGGAGTCATGGAGGAACAAGACACGGTAGGCTAAGACCAGGACTGCTTGAGAAATTGGGACTCCGAAAGATTGGGGTGGGTCCCAGGCATCCCTGTGTTTAAAAAGCTGCTTAGGTGGTACCGATAGTGACCACTATTTGGGAATTAAGTGCCATAAAACACAGTTTGAACTGCCTTACAATGCCTTGGGCCCTTAGGATGCCCTAAGTCTTTTGGACACTTGGAGCCCATTCCACCCTTTTGATGGCTCCCGTCCACTTCACTCTTTCTGAACAATAAATACTGATAAATTAGGGTTGTTGCTTTTTTTCCAGATGTATTTATTTTAGAGAGAAAGAAAGAGAACATGAGGGGCAGAGGGAGAGAGAGAAGCCTCAAGCAGTCTCTCTGCTGAGCACAGAGCCCGACGCAAGGCTGAACCCCAGGACCCTGAGATCATGACCCGAGCCAAAGTCAAGAATCAGATGCATAACTAACTGAGCCCCCCAGACACCCCTGGTAAATTAGTTTTCATATTTTCACCCAAAAACCAAATCCAAGGCTATTCAGCAGGAGCCCCCCTTCTTCCCGTCTCCACCTTGAAATAACTCAAGCCCATCTCATCCCCGTCCTGGGTGGAGAAGGGAACTTCTGTCATTGTCCTCACATTTAATCCACTAGGCGCCCCCCACATCTATCCGCCTCTTCTCCCCAGGTCTCAATCTCACTGCTGTCTTCAAAGGTGGACAACTCGCCTCTTAAAAAAACAATGAGCAAACTCCCCTTGATCGTTCCTGCCATTTTTCTTGTCTCTTCCAAAGTCACCAGATTGCTCTCATGACTGGTCTACACATATGTCCATCTCCTCCCACCTGAGGGCCCTGCAACACCCCTTCCATCCTCACCCATTTCCAAGCTACTAGTCCAAATTCCCTTTTCTAATCTGCGCCTCCCGGCTCCTCCATGAATGCTCAGCGGGAGTGTTGGCCAGGGAGAGTCTCTGTGGTCTCGACCCACCCCCTCCCCCCCAAGTTTACGTCTTTTCCTGGCCTCATCTGCCCTCAGATGCGGGTGATGTCCAAACCTCCATCTTCCTGGCTCTGATCGCTCACAGCTCCCTTTCCCTTCAGGGCATCTCATTTTTGAAATCCTGCTCTCATCTTAATACGGCTCAAGCAAAAGTCACATTGTTTCGCCTTGTTAGTCAACCTCCGTCCAGTTTCCTCATTCCTGTACAATGCAGTCCCATTTGCCAAGATCCCTGGGACTCTTAAGTGTGTGACAACTCCATCTTCTTCTCCCGACACTTTCTTCTTTCTCCGCAAGCCTATGGGCTTCATGACTGGGACAGCCCCAAAGCAACACCACGGCACACTATTACTTCACAAAACTTTGTCACTCTTCCATGTCCTAAAACTCTTTCCTTTTAAGGTTTTTAACTGCCAAAATGCTATGTTTTGTTTTGTTTTTGTTTTTTTTTAAGAAATAGAGATGTAAAAATTTTAAAGTTTCCTTGGTCCTCCCAATGTTGGAGGGTCAAGGTCACTGTGACCACTAGCTACATTTTGGTAATTATCACTCCACAACTGAAAGAGAGAGACAGAGAAAGGAGCATTTTGATTTTTTTTTATTTAAATGAGACATGAGACCATAATATACATGTTGTTCAACAACTTCCTTTTATTCAATGTGATGGATATCTTTCAAATCCGCCTTTATTCTCTCTGATAGCTGTCTATGGTTCCATAGCTTGAAAATACCATGATTTGATCTAACTATTCTGCCGGCTAACATTTATGGATCTCATGATCTTTAAATGCCCACCGAGAAAGGCTGCTCCTTAAACCACTGACTTATTTTGTCAATTAATACTAAAACGAGAATCACGTGGGGTGGCAGCTGGGTAAGAAACAGGACTCAGGGCCTGCAAGTAGGGACAACAGGAAGGAAGGGCATAGCTCCTGATGATGGGAATCATCATCACACAGCTTCGTCTTGAATACTTCCAGGGACGGGGGACTCGTGAGCTCCAAGGATCATCAATTCTCTTATCTACACAACTCTCAGTAATAGCGAACTTTAAGATGAATGGAAACCCACCTCCCTAAAGTTTCTGTCCCGTGAGTTTAATTCTGTCTGAGGACACAGCATAATCACATTCTTCAAATATCTGGAAACTACGATCATATCACACTTAAGCCTTTTCTTTAAGTTAAATGCCCCTTCTTCCTTCAATGATCCCCATGTGAACTAGGTACAAGGCTGTTCGCCTTCCGTCAGCCATACCTCAGTTTCCCAATGTTCTTCTTAAAAGCTGACACCCAGCATTAAACACCCAGGGTTGCGGGGGCTGTGCCTGCCCAAGCACAGAGCAGATAGGGGTCACTGGTCCTCGCACAGTATCTCCTGTTATGGACAGGAGAGCCAAACATATTCCCCAGATCATGGCACCCCGCTGCACAAGCCAAATGGGACACTTGCCAAACTTGTGTTCTAGTTCATTCCCAGATTTCCCAAATACTCTCCTAACCATTCCTGCTTTGAAGCTACACGTCACACCCTTAGACATAAAAATACAAGAGTGCATAAGGATCCAGCATTGGAACCCAAAAATCCTGGCTCGAAATCCTGGCCGTACCACTGACCAGCCATGGGATCTCACACAAGTCACATATGTCATATGTTTTCCCAGTTTTCCATGGGGGACCGGGGCGGGGGGGGGGGCGGTGTATGATTTGCCACATAGGTGTTGTGAGGCTCACGTGACATAATTCGTGCAGTGTTTATTTAACACAGTATATAGGTAGCACTCATTGTAAAAAAGTTCTATTTATAGCTAGATTAGCACTAAGTCCAGAAACTGAAAGTAGAAATATTGCCAGATGATAGAATCAAGATATCTATGACCCATATACCTCCTCAAGGCTTAAGCCATATTTTTCTTTCCTTTTTTTTTTTAAAGATTTTATTTATTTATTTGACAGACAGAGCTCACAAGCAGGCAGAGAGGCAGCAGAGAGAGAGTGAGAAGCAGGCTCCCTGCTGAGCAGAGAGCCCGATGCGGGGCTCGATCCCAGGACCCTGAGATCATGACCTGAGCCGAAGGCAGAGGCTTAACCCACTGAGCCACCCAGGCGCCCCATATTTTCCTTTTCATCAGAAGAGATAGAAAGAAATTGTATCTTTTATACGCCCACCTGTCTGATAAATAAAATACTGCCTCAGCGTCTGCTTTAGAAGACAGGTGACTTTCCTAACATTCCCACATGCAAACCCATTCTGGTGGCTACGAACACACCCAAACTAACAAGCCCAGCCTTTCAGTTGATAAGTAATGTTTACCTGATAAAAAGTTTCTTTCCCACTTCCTAGGTGCACGAAACCTACTCATATACCAGCTTAGATCCTCACCCTCCCTCTTCACGATGGTCCCCAAAAAAAAAAAAAAAAAAAAAAGCTTTGCTGCCACCTGTCACCTGTATCTTCACTTACTTCTCTGTCCCATCTTCTCAGCCCTGAAGAACCCAGATTCCTTCCTCCCCTAGCAGCTGCAAAGTCAAGCGTTTTCTTCCTGTGCATCAACCCGACATTAGCCAAACACCACCCACGCCCACCTCCCTGAAGGTCCGCACCGTGACACGAGCGTTCTTCCCCATTAGATTCAAAAGTGGGACAGAGCTGGTGGTGGGGAAATGACAGCAAAGACACTTCTGTGTTCCCCGGTCAGGTCACACCTTCCCCGGGGTCACCCACCTCATCTGATATCACAACAACCCCCTCCTGTAGGCATTATTAGCTTTATTTTATGAACCAGGACTCGGGCTCAGAACATCTCGACAGCCTGCCCAGTACATGTCTAATAACTACTAGCTCTCAGCCCAGAACGCAGCTGCCCACAGTCCATTCCGGCAATCTTCCCGCGGCCGAAGAGCCAGGTGTGTTCACGGGACAGATCTCAGAGGGAAACCCAAATGTCAACTGCATGATGCGGTCTCAACTTCAGTCTACACTTTTGGAGCTAGCATTCCGTCAGTCCTTACAAGCAGATTTTTGCACGGATTCTTGTACTGCTGAATGGAGAAGTGAGAAGCAGAATAGCATTTCCAAGGTCAAAACTTTTTTTTTTTAAGATTTTTTTTTTTTTTTGACAGAGAGAGATCACAAGTAGGCAGAGAGGCAGGCAGAGAGAGAGGAGGAAGCAGGCTCCCTGCAGAGCAGAGAGCCCGATGCAGGGCTCGATCCCAGGACCCTGGGATCATGACCTGAGCCGAAGGCAGAGGCTTTAACCCACTGAGCCACCCAGGCAGCCCCCAAGGTCAAAACTTAATGAGGAACTATCTGGTGGAGAGCTTTGCTCAGGGAAGGGGGAGGGGGTTTTCTGTTGCTTGATGTTATGGGGAGAGAAATTTATCTTAGGGAACAAACATTCATTCATTAAAATTACCTGACGAGGAGCCTGAGGATTCAGGATGAACAAAAAGTCCTTCACATCTTTACTGGAAGTGACTTAGGTGCACTCAAAGATTTTCAGAAATCCAACTTTAAAACAAAAAAGTAATTCTAAAGCATGAACACATCCCAGTGTAACAGCATGTTTTCTTTCCATGTTTCTGACTAAGAAACTCTCTAAAAGCCATACTGGTCCCAACTTCCGTTTCTGACAATACGGGGAGTTCCATGTTTATAGTTACCGCAGAACTGATAATCCTAGCTTAAGTACAAAAAGCATCAGTGTGGGGGGATGGGTGAAACAGGTGAGGGGGAATAAGAGGGCCCTTGTGAGGAGTACACGGTGATACAGAGAATTATTGAGTTCCTACATTGTACACCCGAAACTAAGGTAACACTGTAGGTTAACTATACTGGAATTAAAAATAAGTAAGTAAATAAAAATAAAAAGCGTCAGTTTTTAAATAAACATTATTTTGTAGAAGAGTTTTAGGTTTACAAAAAAAATTGTGAAGACAGTCCAGATGCCATATATCCACAGTTTCCCGTGTCACTGGCACCTTATATCTTATGGCACATTTGTCACAGTTAAGGAACCAATGGTAATACACTAGTATTAACTAAAGTACACACTTTACCCAGATTTCTTTAATTTTTATGTAATGCTCTTTCTCTGTCCCAGAATCCCGTGCAGGAAACCACACTGCATCTAGTTTCATATCTCCTTGGGCTCCACTTGGTTATAAGAGTTTCTCGGACTTTCCCTGTGTTAGATGACCTTGACGGTTTGAGGAGTACTGGTCATTAGACATAATTAGACAAGGGTTATGGGTTTTGGAAAGAAAGATGATGGAAGTGTCACTTTCCCCACACCATAGTAAGGGGGTAACACGCTACAGATAAAATTATCACTGTTGATGTTGACCTTTGTCACTTGGCTGAGGTCAGGCTTATTAACTTCCTGCACTGTCCGACTACTCTCCCCCCACTTCCCTTTCCATACTATCCTCTTTGGAAGGAAGTCACGATGCATGCCCCACACCCAGGGAGTGGGAAGTTATACTATCCCCTCCTTGAGGGAAGAGGATTATTTGGAATTCTTCTGCAAGATTTGTCTATTTCCCCCCATTTATTTACTTATTCAATTATTTATATCAGCATGAACTCGCTGATGTTTGCTTTATACTTGGGCTTATAATCTATAGATTATAGATCAATAACTTACACTTCCATAATCTAAGGCTTCTTTACTTTGTTGTTCAAAGCTCTTTCAGTGGGCTCCTATGTCCTTTTTTTTTTTAATTTTTTATTCATTTATTTGACAGAGAGAGTTAGTGAGAGCAGGAACACAAGCAGGAGGAGTGGGAGAGGGAGAAGCAGGCTTCCCCCCCGCCCCCAGCAGGAAGCCCGATGTGGGGGCTCAAACCCAGGACCCGGGCATCATGACCTGAGCGGAAGGCAGATGCTTAACGACTGAGTCACCCAGGGGCCCCTCCTATGTCATCTGCAACATTCTCATCACTAGGAGCTTTTGTTTTTGTTTTGTTCTGGAGGAAGGTATTAGAGACCAAGCTCGGCACACAAGTATACTCACTGCTAAAGGACTCTCACTCCCTGCAGACCTTTTCAGCCAACAGTGAAAGGAAGAAGTGTGTACACTAACTCTTGAATACACACACACCTGAAAACATTCCGACATGCAAACCAACGTATTTATTAAGCTTAACGTGGGCGCATGTTGATGTGCTTAATCATTTTCACACTCAGCTGAACTGGTGGAAAAGTCAGAAGATTCCTCAGAAGCCAGAAATGCAAAAAAGCAGAAATCAGACATTTCGCTGGCATGTGCTCCCAAGAGTCTAGAGTTGAGGCACCAGAGACAAAGCAGGCTGAGAAAGGAGAGGTGGGAGGAAGCACTGGAGACTGTATGAAGCGAAGACGTGTCTTGAAGCCAGAACTGCTCTTAAACTCCTGAAAGGCACCCCCTCACTAGGCAAAACTGCTCTTCCCACAGCCAAGACAGTGGGATGTGTTTATATGGACTGCAACTCTCGGTGGAGAGACAGAATGTACAAAGACTCCCATGAGAATGAGTCTGGAGGCCTAAATTTACATGCCCTGTATGGCCAGGAAAAAAAAAAATCCAAAGCAGGAAAGCAATTTAAGTAAGCCTGGATTGGGAGTGCTCCCAGGTGCCCCGGCAGAAGGAAACCCAGATTTGCTTAAAAGGGTTGTACTTTAAATCCGGGTCTCAAAATAGCCCCACAGTTAAAATACAACAAAGCCTGCACCTCATCAAAACTCACCAAAGACCCTTGAAAATTACACAAACCAGTCACAAAAAAGCACACAGTGTGTGACTCCATTTATAGGAAACAGCCAGGATAGGTCAATTTACAGAGAAAAAATACATTCTTGTGGTTGTCAAGGACTGTGCAGAGAGACACAGTAGGAGAGGTAGGATTTGGGAAGAAGTGGGAACTGCTAATGACATGGGGATTTCTTTGAGGCAGGAGGAACAAAAGTATTCCAAAATTAGACCAGGACAATGGGTACACAAGTCTGACTGTATAAAAAAAATTTTTTGAACTCTACACTTCAACTGGGCGGGCTGCAAGTTACCAACCGGCTTCTGGAGTAAAAAAGAGCACATTCGTGGAAAAATTGGTGAAATTCGGAAATTTAATAAATTCCATGTATTGAATAGTTACATCCCCATGTTGGTTTTTTTTTTTAGTTTTCACAGATGCACTAGGGTAATGTAAGATGCTGACCCCTGGGAAAACTGGCTGAGGCATCAATAAAAACTCCCTGGGGTATCATTACAATTTTTCTGTAAATCAAAAATTACTCCAAAACAAAAAGTTAAAAACCGTGCTCCATCTATGACAAAGCAAAGGGCAGAGTCTTTAAAAGATGTGCAAGTCATTTCCTAAAATACTGCTGACACCCTTGTTATTTCCACTAGAGCTTATGAGGGCGAATTACAAAATAACACAACAAAGGAGCTCTCCGAGGCAACCACATTCAAGGCCTTCTTGGGGGACATGAGTTGCGTTAGGGCGTACCCCACCTCCGGTCGCCTAACCAGCATTTTAAGGTTTTCACTGAGGGCCCCTCCACGCTCTGTGGCTTTTTTTCCCTTTTGTTCAGCAGTCTCCACGTAATTGTGAAGTCAAGTTTTTCTTACAACCATTTTCATCGCTCTTCTCTAACATTCCAATTCTTCTGGAAGCTTTGCAACAGAGGACCACAGCTAGACACACATTACTCTAATAAATGTTTGAAGGTTGCCAAGTACACAAGATAGGGCTTTCCAGCTCTCATAAAAACTCATAAGTAAGTCAGGGTGCATCTGGGTGGCTCAGTTGGTTGGGTGTCTGCCTTTGTTCGGCTCAGGTCGTGAACTCAGGGTCCTGGGATAGAGCCCCACATCGGGCTCCCTGCTCAGTGCAGAGCCTGCTTCTGCCTCTCCCTGCCTCCAACTCATGCTCACTCTTTCTCTCCCCCAAACAAATAAATAAAATCTTAAAAAAAAAAAAAAACTTGTAAGTGTTCAATTTCTAAATTGTTTTATAGCTCATTACCTGTCTTCAAATTCTCTCTACAAGTCCACCTAGCTAAGATGCACACTCATAATTCATTATTCATTGCTATGAAGAAATTGAGCCCCACCCTAAATCTTGATGAAATGATTATTTTTAGTTTACAGCCACGTTTTGCCCTTCTTTCCAAATTAAGATAACCGAACTGGCAATCAGATAAAGGTAGGTCTAAAGACACTCAAATACTTCAACAGAAAGATAAAAACCACATAAGTCAACTTAAGTCTTGCAACTTAGTAAAGCTAACGATAAAATTGAGGTAAATGTTAACTCAGTGAGGTGGAGATTATGAAAATAAATGTGATAGTCTACTACTATATTCTTTTGTAAACTCCACCTCCAGGTGATATGTCCAGAGCAAATGGTCAAGAAAGAATTCTTGACACATCTTCAGGTGGCTTCATTAAAGCACGGGGACAGCTGCACTGGGGTTGTGACAGGTGACTCATTATAACTTTCAAGTTGGGAGGGAGTTAGGGACAGCACAAACCTCTAAGTTATTTTGGAAATAAGGTTCCCAGGACCTTGAGGGGGCTAGCTATTGTTAGGAAAAGGTCATTTATTATCATCTAGTAAACCTTAGTCATGAGACCCTTCGGACGTATACCAGTGGGCCATATGCTTGCAGGATGATTGCTAACAGATATCTTGGGGTGCGAAGAGGGAGTGGAGAGAGATAAAGGAAGTTTCCAGAGGAATTTTTACATGTTAAAGTAGACTTACAGGATCCTGGGGGGGGGTGGGTTAAGATTGCCTTTTGCCCTTAGCAAAGTGTCAACAGCGAAGCAGCTGAGCTCCCAGAGGAAGGTCACTCTGTCTGTTTCAAGGACTTGTCAATAGGTTGTATGCAGTAAGGAAATTTAATTTTTTTTTGGCCTTTGTTTCCCACATCACAGGCACTTTACATTAAAAAAATTAAAAAATCATTTTGTCCTTTCCTCCATATTTGCATAAGATAACTCTCTGAATATAATTTCATATAAATGTTTGTTTATTATTTTGTTTTCTTTATTTATTTTACATGTTTGTTTATTTTTTCTTCCCTTTTGTTAAAGAGTCTACAGACAAGAGAACATGTATTGTTCAGAGAAGAATGGAAAAGGGAAGACATACAGCTCCACAGCTCCAGTGGACAAGAAATAGCAGCTCTCCTTTACACGATCACTTTTCTAGAATAAAGCACACAAATTCCTAAATTCTGATCTTGTTCTAACAAGGGGTGTGGTGGTCAAGAGCAGCCAGCCCCAAGACGGGCCACTTTGGCATGAAAATTATTACAGTTAAAAGCAATCAAAACCCAGCAGGTGTAGGAAAAGCTCTTACCTCCCCTTCTATTGCCTAAATTTACATTGGAAAGGACAGCTGGTACCAGGAAAAGAGCTGTTAACAGAGATTCCTCTTTACCTAAGAAATTCATTTGCATTCCAGGGCAAATTTTGTTTTCCCAACATCTCCTCACCTTCCTACTAATGGTCTTCTTCCCCTTTGAATCTCCAGACCCTACCTCTCTCCTTAGCTCAGCAAGTCATATAGGTTTCATGTCGCCTGTCTTTGGAATTTCCATGTTTGTGTGGATTACTTGTACATACACTATTAAGTTTGATTTTCTCCTAATAATCTGTCCCATGTCAATTTGATTCTTAGTCCAGATAGAAGGTCTGTGATGGGTAGAGAAAATTTCTTCCACCCCAGCAGAAGTAGGAGAAGAGAGATGATTCCAGAACCCCAAAGGTTAACTCACCTCAGCCAACGGGCACCAAAATGCACACAATTCATTTGCAGAAGTAATAAAGTAAAATATATATGTATAATCCTTTTAGGTACATCCACTAAAAAGCGAAAAACAAAGAGCCCCGGTTTGCTGGTTTTACCCTCAAAAAGTGTTTCTTTGTGATGTAAAACCAAGCCTTCCTTGCTACTATTGAAGATTCTGCAATCACAGACCTTTAGAGCTAAATAGGTTTCCAGCAGATGGGCATACCAAGTGGTCTGGAGAAGTGCAGCCAATGCCTGGCTGGTTAGAGGCAGAGCCATTTTCATCCCTGGGACTCGAGGATTGCAGGAATCTTTCATATTCTCATGCCTCAGCCCAGAGTGTTCTTCCCTCCATCTGAGGGGAAACTGGAAACAAACCCCAATCTCTCTCCCCACCACATGTAGCAACTGGTGCTCTCCATTGTTATAAAGGAGAGAACAGGCCCAAATTGGAGTCACTTGTGCTAAGCCCCAATCAGCAAAGATTTAACAACATCTAACCTAAGGGCAGTTTCAACTCCCTAGGAATGTAAACTTTAACCAATCAACTTGGAATTACCTGGTCAGCACTAGAGACCCTTCGGATCCCCTTAGGAAGGAGACCTTGGGGTGCCTGGGTGGCTCAGTGGGTTAAGCCGCTGCTTTTGGCTCCGGTCATGATCCCAGCATCCTGGGATCAAGTCCCACATCGGGCTCCTTGCTTGGCAGGGAGACTGTTTCTCTCTCTGCCTCTGCCTGCTTGTGTGCTCTCTCTCTCTCTTCCTAACAAATAAATAAAATCTTTTTAAAAAAAAAAAAAAAAGGAGACCTTGCCTGAAACAATGCATTCTTTGCCAATAATTTCCTTTTTCTGCCCCCCCCATTCTGCATTTAAAAATCTTTCCTTTCCCACAGGTTGGCAAAGCTCCTTTCTGTTGCTAGATGAGATACTGCCCAATTAATGAAAGGCTGAATACCGCCAATTTGATCTTTAAATTCACGCAGTTGATTTTTCCTATTTAATACCACAGTCCTTGGGAATGAAAACAGAGGAGGCAGTGCCAGCAGAGGAAAGACCCCTCTCCAACCTCCTCACCTACCACCGCCAATACTGTCAAGCCTTGGCTAAGGGACAAGGCTGTCCCTGGAAGCACAGAAACAGCTCTCAGTAAAGGGCAGAAAGGAAGTCAAATGTCACAAGAGCTCTGTATATACAGATACAAATCACTCCCTCAGAGACCATTGTTAAGTTTAAAAAAAAAAAAAAAAGCAAGGAGCTATACACTATCAGAAAAACAGAGAAAAAGATTCTGTATACACGGACTCAGAGCCTTCCTTGAAGGATGCCACTGGTGGTCAGCAGGGAGGGGATCCAGGCAGCTGCAAAGGAGGGGAGGCACCCCTCATCATATCCTCTTTTCTGTGATTTTGATGCTAAGTATATAAGCTACCTCGTCAGAAAACTAATTTTTTAACCATACTTACATAAAAGAAAAAGCATGAAATGAATGAGTTCAAAATGATTTTTAAGATTTAAATAAATAAAATTAAATAAAACAAAGAGTTAAATATAATGCCAAGTGGGGAAAAATAATAAGAGAAAGTTTTAACTCGGTGGCATTCACAGTTAAACCACTTCGTGGAATGTTGCAAAATGTCTTTTGAATTTAGCGACTTCCTCTAGGCCTCAGCAACCTTCTGCTGAATCCCCCTGCTGACTGTTTCACATGATGAAGGAGGCACCGGGGGCCTCTGGGGGGAGAGACAAGCCCCAGTCTTTCTCACTTGCCTTCTTTGTTTGAAGTAAGAAGTCAGAACCACTTGAGCAAAAACTGTTCAAATGTAGCCCCCTCACCCCACCCCCACCTGCTCTTTTGCAAATGAGACTAGAACCCCAGCTCGGAGCTATTGTTTAATACACCTGAGAATGGAATATTTGTAATAAGATTGGGAAATCCCCCACCATTATCAGCACAGAAATCTGAATTCAACCCTTAAAATTGCTTTAATGCTGACGTGGGCTTTCCAAACCCTCCTTTGAATCAGATCGATATTACTGACGCATAAAAGATCAACCACTCACAACTGTAGAAAGTTTAGGCAGAGGGGCGCCTGGGTGGCTCAGTGGGTTAAGCCTCTGCCTTCGGCTCAGGTCATGATCCCCGGGTCCTGGGATCGAGCCCCACATCGGGCTCTCTGCTCAGCAGGGAGCCTGCTTCCGCCTCTCACTCTGCCTGCCTCTCTGCCTACTTGTGATCTCTGTCAAATAAATAAATAAAATCTTTAAGGAAAAAAAAAGTTTAGGCAGAACCCTACTGTCTTAAGGGGGTTGGTACCTAATTCACCAAGGGCACATTTTCTAAATAACTAAAAAACACCTTCCAAACGGCTTAATGGGTTCATCCTGTTGGTAGGTAGTCAAGTTTTGTAAGCTCGAAGGGATAGTGGTCTTTCAGCAAAACACATTTTTAACCAGTATAAACTACATGAAGTTACTGTTCCCACGGATGACACCGATCCTTGGTGACCGAAACCGCTAGAAATTGCCACTAATAGGACTGCAGCAAGTTTCGCCTTTATCTTGTTTACTGAAAGGGTGGACCTACTTAAAAATAGAAAGCTTCTGGAAAGCACACCACCAAGTACTGTTACTAAATTACACATTGTGAATTCCTTTTACAAGTCGCTGCTACAAAACATGTTTACAGATTGTATCTCCTGGGACAGAATCTTTTTCAGAAATCTTTCTTGATAAATGGAATTCGGAGGCCGTGCTGCAAAACTCTTCGATGTTCTTGGGTACAGGCACCTTTCACACATGGGACTTGACAACAGGCCGCTAAAGGAGACTTCCCCGTGCTGTTCACACGATTCGGAGAAAGCAGGCCCCAAACTGACATTAATATCTGCCTTTGTAGCTCCAAGGAATGCATACATCAACCCCAGGTGATGAAAATGGGAACAGAGAATTTTACATTTAAACAAGCCAAGCCTGACCTTCAACTATCAGCAACTGGGCCTTCTGTTAACTTTTCTGTCAGAAATTAGGCCCTATTAGGGCGCCTGGGTGGCTCAGTCGGTTAGGCATCTGCCTTTGGCTCAGGTCGTGATCCCAGGGTCCTAGGATGGAGTCCCGCATCGGGCCCCCTTCTCGGCAGGGAGTCTGCCTCTCCCTCTCCCCTTCTCCTCCCTCCTTGTGATCTCTCCCTCTCTGTCTCTCTCACTCTAATAAATAAATAAACTCTTTAAAAAAGAAGAAAAGAAATTAGGCCTATGAACTGAAATGTACGTTCCAAATAACGAGATACAGACCTAACCAGTTGGTAAAATGAACTAGCTCCCAAATTTAACTTAATTTACTCCTTCATTCCAGTGCAAGAATGTAAATAAAATTCCACTTCAACAAACGTTTATTAAATTCCTGCACTGTACTAAGCACACCAAGACGACGACGAAGGTTCATCCTCAGTTGCCACAAAGAACGGGCATCTTTTCTCCAGCCGACTCTCACTCAGTACCTTTGCTTAAACAGCTTCCTCTTCCTGGAATATTCTGCCGGTCCCACGTGGCCCCAGCCCAGTACTCTCCCCTTGTCCTCCTACAGCGGCAGCTCCCAGGAACCCCCACTACCCCGTGCCCGGGTGGGCCCGGGGCACAGACCTCATGAATCTCAGCATCCCCACTCTAACCCAGCATTGGCACACGGTGTTCAAGAAGCAGCTACTGAAAGAAGCCTCCCAGGGTTGGGCAGGGCAAAAAGACCAATACACATCGAAGTAAGTAGACCCACCGTGTGGTATGCAGAGTGATGCGGAGAGACAGAAAAAAAGAATTTTCCGCATTCAACCCTGGAGCGGAGACAGAGACAAGGCCAAGGTGACGGGCAGCAGGAGGAGGTGAGCTAGGAAATGAGAACCGGGAAGGACCAGGCGCAGAGAGAAGGGAGGGTGTGGGCAGGAAGCTGGCAGGTGCGAAAGGCACACTACATTTGAGGTGCACAAAATCAACAGTCCGCTGGGGTGACAGCACAGAGCACAGGGAATTAAGCAGTGGGTGGCCTATAGCGCAGTGCCTTGGAGCACAGCCGTCAGATGGTCCTGGGTTCAAGTCCCACCTTAGACCCTTTCCAGCCTCAGGACTGCGGGCCAGTGACTCATGCCCCGTAGGCCCACTGCTTAAATGGAAACGTCTGGCCTAGCTTTCAGGGTGGTCGGTCGTACCAGTTAAATGATATAATGGACACAGAGCAGCCGACTGGATGCCTGACAGCACAAGTATTCCAATTAGAGGATGTTGGCATCATTAAGCCAGAAAGGTAAACTGAGGCCAGGCTGTGCCAAGCTACCTCTTGTTCCACAGCAGAAAGGCTAAAGCTTCAGGACCCACCAGGCCTCTGCTTAAAATGCCAGGAAGTAACGGTCACGTCTGCACTCTCTCCGTCCTCCCTTTAACTGTTGTCAAATTGAGTCACCGGACTGTGACACTGGTCAGCACTTTCCAGCGGGGCCACCCAACTGCCGGACTCCCCGAGTCCCCTAGAATGGATGGCTCGCTCTCGTTCAGGGCTGGACTGAGGACAGTCCCCAGCTCCACCGGCCGTGTCCTCTCAATTCTGTGGAAGTCGGAGTTTGCTCCTCGGGAGCCCGGCCCTCCACGCACCTTATCACTTGACCTTCTCAGACCTGCTCAGGCTCAGCAAGCTCCCCTCCCCCTCTGAGATCAGCCTCCACCTGAACCACCCAGGAACTTCCCACCACGTTAGTGTGCGGCCCCAGGAAAGACCGCAGTGTTCAGGGTCGGTCACTGGCTTCTGAGGACTCCGGGATCCCGGGGCTGGAGGGAGTGGGGGGAGGGGGGAAGGGGGGAGGGGGAGAGGGGAGCCACCCCTACCTGCCCAGAAGCCTGCCAGTCATCCCTACCCTCGTGAAAGCCCTGGCTCCCCTTGTCAACTTGCAGCCACTTGCCGCTTGGGACTTCCTCCTCCTCTATGACTCATCAGCCCACAGCGGACCTCCCTCCCTCCCTCCCTCCCTCTGACCTCCTCTGCTCCACCCAAAAACCCTCAGTGCCCTCCCAGCTCTATTCCTTCCCTCCTAGCCTCGGTAGAGAATGGGCTGCCTCCAGGCTCGTGTCTGCCCATTTCGACCCCTACCCCGGAGGAGCACTGAGAAGAAAGTCACCGCTTTTCCAAATTCCGCTTTGCTGCTTTAAACCTTAGACCTGCTGCCCCAGAGTCATGCAGACAGAGAGAGAAGGTGTGGGACCAGCAGGTGCTTGCTGTCCCCGAACAGGCACCACCCTCTCCAGCCTGGCTTCATGCTCTCAGGGTCTATTAAACTAGAGAGCTTTGCTACCACACAGCCTTTTCCTCCAGCTCCCAGCCCCAGGCTCACCTGCTCTGGGAGGAAGTCTGCCAAACCCCCCAATCCCACTGTCATCCCTCCTCCCACGTCCACACCCAGACTTTCGTCATTGCCCAGAAAAGCTTCCCTTGGCATCTTGCCCTCCGACAGCCCCCGGCTGCCTCCCTTCCTCCACACCTGCCCCCTAGCGTCCCTCCAAGCTCAGGCTGTTTCCCTTCCCTTTCCCACCCCTTCCAAGTGCTTGTCAGCATCTTTCAACACTTTTCCTTCTTAACTTTCCAGCAACCTTCTCTGCAAACATCCATTGGTTTTACTTTTGCTCCTAGAAGGAGCTGCTGAAAGAGAAAAAATCACACATTGGCAGTGACTCATGCCTCCAAAAATTTGTGATTTTCAGGGGGTTGGTTACACTCAGCAATGCATGAAATTGACCTGGGGCGGCTCTTTCTCCACTCCCCCCTAAAGACGCCCCTGCGCCCTCACTCAGCCTCAGACCCCCATCCCTCCTCCGTCCCTGTAGCCTTCAGCCACGAGTCCTACAGCACTGCACAAAACGTCACAAAATGAAAATCCTTTCATGACTTAAGCCCTTCGGTGCCTCCCCTTCGATGGTAGCAGTGGCCCTAAACTTCTGTTGGCCTGAGAATGTCGGGGCGGGAGGAGGAACCCCTCCATCCTGACATTTGCGTTCCCCAGCTTGGGCCAGACCCCAGAAACATGCATAGCCCTAGACTCTCATGATAGCCCTTGTACCAAACTCTAAGGGCATCGAGTCTCTAATGAGGGTCTGCAAAATCCAGTCTTCGAGCCGAACCCAGGCCACTGCCTGTTTTTGTGTGGCCTGCCTGCTTTAAAAAAAAAAAAAAAAAAGTTTTTTGTTTTTTAAGGGTTGAAAACAATCAAATTTTCAGATACATTAGAAAGTATATGAAACTCCAGTGTGACGGGCACGTGGTGTTATATGCAATTGACGGACCACTAAATTCTGCTCCTGAAACTAATAATATCTATGTCAGCTAATTTGAATTTAAATACAAATTTTTTTAAAAGACATAAACGGGGGGCACCTGGGTGGCTCAGTGGGTTAAGCCACTGCCTTTGGCTCAGGTCATGATCTCAGGGTCCTGGGATCGAGTCCTGCATCGGGCTCTCTGCTCAGCAGGGCGCCTGCTTCTCCCTCTCTCTCTGCCTGCCTCTCTGCCTGCTTGTGATCTCTCTCTGTCAAATAAATAAATAAAATCTTTAAAAAAAATTAAAAATAAAAAATAAATAATATAAAAAATATTTTAAAACTTTTTAAAAATATAAAAAAAAAAAAAAAAAAAGACAAACGGATGCCTGGGTGGCTCAGTTAAGCCTCTGCCTTCTGCTCAGGTCATGATCCCAGGGTCCTGGGATCCAGCCCCATGGCAGGCTCTCTGCTCAGCAGGGAGTCTGCTTCTCCTCTACCTGCTGCTCCCCCTGCTTTTGCTCGGATCTCTCCCGCGCTCTCTCTCTCTCTGTCAAATGGATGGGTAAATCTTTAAAAAAAAAAAAAAAAAAGACATATAATTTTCTAGAGCCATAAAAAAAGAAATTATAGGAAACTCAAATTTCAGAAGAGTCCATTAATGAAGTTTCATGAGACTACAGCTGCGGCCAATACTTACTTACTACCTCTGGCTGCTTTCCTGCCACAGCAGAGTTGAGGGGTCGAG
>PISX010024468.1:7036-27578 GCA_004024625.1 Mellivora capensis
TCTCCATCTCCCCATGTCCTCCGTGTTATTTGTTATGCTCCGCAAATAAGTGAAACCATATGATAATTGACTCTCTCTGCTTGACTTATTTCACTCAGCATAATCTCTTCCAGTCCCGTCCATGTTGCTACAAAAGTCGGGTATTCATCCTTTCTGATGGAGGCATAATACTCCATAGTGTATATGGACCACATCTTCCCTATCCATTCGTCTGTGGAAGGGCATCTTGGTTCTTTCCACAGTTTGGCGACCGTGGCCATTGCTGCTATAAACATTGGGGTACAGATGGCCCTTCTTTTCACCACATCTATATCTTTGGGGTAAATACCCAGTAGTGCAATTGCAGGGTCAGAGGGAAGCTCTATTTTTAACTTCTTGAGGAATCTCCACACTGTTCTCCAGAGTGGCTGCACCAACTTGCATTCCCACCAACAGTGTAAGAGGGTTCCCCTTTCTCCACATCCTCTCCAACACACATTGTTTCCTGTCTTGCTAATCCACTTGAAAAACTATTTTAATTTAGATTTTAAGTAGAGAGAATAATGATGGATATGTTTTGATGCCTCAATACATTTAAAACGTGGAGAGAGTAATTAAGCAAGCAAAACAGAACAAAAAGGACTTCATAAATAAATTTGAGTTTCTGAACTATTTTACTGAGAGGAAAAAGTTTGGGGAATAATAAGACCTAAGGTGTATTTTTATTTCTTATTTTCTTTAAATTTTATTTCATTTTATTTTTTTTCACTGTTCCAAAATTCATCTTTTATGCACCACACCCAGTGCTCCATACAATAGGTGCCCTCCATAATACCCACCACCAGGCTCACCGCACCCTCTACCCTTCTCCCCTCCAAAACCCTCAGTTTGTTTCTCGGAGTCCACAGTCTCTCATGGTTGTCTCCCCCTCCAATTTCCCTCAACTCACTTCTCCTCTCCATCTCACCATGTCCTTCGTGTTATTCCATATGCTCCACAACTAAGTGAAACCATATGATAATTGACTCTCTCTGCTTGATTTATTTCACTCAGCATAAGATCTTCCAGTTCTGTCCATGTTGATACAAAAGTTGGGTATTCATCCTTTCTGATGGAGGCATAATACTCCATTGTATATATGGAACATATCTTTATCCATTCATCTGTTGAAGGGCATCTTGGTTTGTTCCACAGTTTGGTGACTGTGGCCACTGCTGCTATGAACACTGGGGCACAGATGGTCCTTCTTCTTGCTATATCTATATCTTCAGGGTAAATACCCAGTAGTGCAATTGCAGGGTCATAGGGAAGCTCTATTTTTAATTTCTTAAGGAATCTCCACACTCTTTTCCAAAGTGGCTGCACCAACTTGCATTCCCACCAATGGTATAAGAGGGTTCCCCTTTCTCCACATCCTCTCCTGAACTTGTTGTTTACTGTCTTGTTGATTTTAGCCATTCTAACTGGTGTAAGGTGGTATCTCAATGTGGTTTTGATTTGAATTTTCCTGATGGCTAATGATGATGAACATTTTTTCATGTGTCTGTTAGCCATTTGTATGTCTTCTTTGGAGAAGTGTCTGTTCATGTCTTCTGCCCATTTTTTGATGTGATTATCTGTTTTGTGTGTGTTGAGTTTGAGGAGTTCTTTATGGATCTTGGATATCGGCCCTTTGTCTGTATTGTCATCTGTGAATATCTTCTCCCATTGCCTGGGTTGCCTCTTTGTTTTGTTGACTGTTTCCTTTGCTGTGCAGAAGATTTTGATCTTGATGAAGTCCCAAAAATTCATTTTTGCTTTTGTTTCCTTTGTCTTTGGAGACATATCTTGAAAGAAGTTGGGCGCCTGGATGGTTCAGTTGGTTAGGCAACTGCCTTCAGCTCAGGTCACGATCCTGGGACCAGGATTGAGTCCTGCATCAGACTCCCAGCTCCACGGGGAGTCTGCTTCTCCCTCTGACCTTCTCGCCTCTCATGCTCTCTCTCATTGTCTCTCTCTCAAATGAATAATAAAATAAAAAAAAAAATAAGTTGCTGTGGCCGATGTGGAAGAGATTACTGCCTATGTTCTCCTCTAGGATTTTGATAGATTCCTACCTCACGTTGAGTCGTTTATCCATTTCAAGTTTATCTTTGTGTATGGTGTAAAAGAATGTAAATGAAAGTTTCACTCTTCTACACAGAGCTGTCCAATTTTCCCAGAACCATTTATTCAAGAGACTGTCTTTTTTCCACTGTATATTTTTTCCTACTTTGTCAAAGATTAGTTAACCATAGGGTTGAGGGTCTATTCTACTGGTCTACTGGTCTATGTGTTTGTTTTTTGTGCCAGTATCATGCTATCTTGGTGATCACAGCTTTGTAGTAAAGTTTGAAATGAGGCAACATGATGACCCCAGTTTTGTTTTCCTTTTTCAACTTTTCCTTAGCAATTCAGGGACTCTTCTGTTTCCATACAAATTTTAGGATTGTTTGTTCTAGGTCTTTGAAAACTACCAGTGGAATTTTGATTGGCATGGCATTGAAAGTATAGATTGCCCTAGACAGTATAAACATTTTAATAATGTTTATTCCTCTGATCCATGAGCATGGAATGCTCTTACATCTTTTTGTGTGTTCTTTAATTCCTTTCATGAGTGTTCTGTAGTCCTTCGAGTACAGATCCTTTACCTCTTTGATTAGGTTTATTCCAAGGTATCTTATGGTTCTTGGTGTATGGTAAATGAAATTGATTCTCTCGTTTCCCTGTCTATGTTTTCATTGTTAGTGTATAGGAAAGCAACTGATTGCTGTACATTGATTTTGTATCCTGCCCCATTACTGAATTGCTGTATGAGTTCTAGTAGTTTGGGGGTGGAGTCTTTTGGGTTTTCCATACAAAATATCATGTCATCTGTGAAGAGAGAGAGTTTGACTGCTTTTTTTGCCAATTTGAATGCCTTTTATTTCTTTTTGTTGTCTGATTACTGTTGCTAGGACTTCTAGTAGTATGTTGAATAACAGTGGCAAGAGTGGACATCCTTGTCGTGTTCCTGATCTCAAAGGGAAGGTTGTCAGCTTTTCCCCATTCAGGATGATATTCGCTGTGGGTTTTTCATAGATAGATTTTATGAAGTTGAGGAATGTTCCCTCTATCCCTATACTTTGAATCGTTTTAATCTGGAATGGGTACTGTATCTTGTCAAATGCTTTTTCTGCATCAATTGAGAGGACCATGTGGTTCTTCTCTCTTCTCTTACTGATTTGTTCTATCACTTTGATTGGTTTGGGACTGTTGAACCACCCTTGCATCCCATGGACAAGTCCCACCTGGTCATGGTAGATAATCTTTTTAATGTACTGTTGGATCCTATTAACTAGGATCTTGTTGAGAATCTTGGCATCCATATTCATCAGGGATATTGGGTTGAAATTCTCCTTTTTGGTGTGGTCTTTGCCTGGTCTTTGATAGACTCTTTTCCGGAAGTTTTCCTTCTGTTTCTATTTCTTGAAACAGATTCAGAAGAATATGTATTATTTCTTCTTTGAATGTTTGGTAGAATTCTCCTGGGAATCTGTCAGGCCCTGGGCTCTTGTATTTTGGGAGGTTTTTGATCACTGCTTCAATCTTGTTACTAAATTTGAGGTCTATTCAGGTTGTCAATTTCTTCCTGATTCAGTTTTGGAAGTTTATAGATTTCCAGGAATGCATCCATTTCATCTAGGTTGCTTAACTTATTGGCATGTAACTGTTGATAATAATTTCTGATGATTGTTTCTGTTTACTCGGTGTTAGTCATGATCTCTCCCTTTTCATATATAATTTTATTAATTTGAGTCCTCTCTCTTTTCTTTTGAATAGTTTGGCCAATGGTTTATTGATCTTATTGATTCTTTCTTTTTTTTTAAGGTTGCTTTTTAAAAAAATTATTTATTTGACAGAGAGGGAGAAGCAGTCTCCCTGATGAGCGGAGAGCCCTATGTGGGGCTCGATCCCAGGACCCTGAGATCACGACCTGAGCCAAAGGCAGAGGCTCAACCCTGAGCCACCAAGGCATCCCTGATCTTATTAATTCTTTCAAATAAACAGCTTCTAGTTTCATTGATGTGTTCTACTGTATCCCTAGTTTCTATCTCATTGATCTCTGCTCTAATCTTGATTATTTCTCTTCTTGTGTGGGGGGTTGGCCTAATTTATTTTTGATCATACAGATCTTTCAGGTGTAAGGAGAGCTGGTGTATTCTGCATTTTTTAATATTTTTGAGGGAGGCTTAGATGGCTATGGATTTCCCCCTTAGGACTGCCTTTGCCATATCCCTTAGGTTTGGGACTGAAATATCTTCATTCTCATTGGTTTCCATGAATTGTTTAAGTTCTTCTTTGATCTCCTGGTTGATCCAAACATTCTTAAGCAGGGTGGTCTTTAGCTTCCAAGTGTTTGAATTTCTTCCAAACTTTTTCTTGTGGTTGAGTTCCAGCTTTGTTCAAAGCATTGTGGTCTGAGAATGTGCAGGGAATAATCTCAATCTTTTGGTATCCGTTGACCCCTGATTTGTGACCCAGTATGTGGTCTATTCTGGACAAAGCTCCATGTGTGCTCAAGAAGAATGAGTATTCCATTGTTTTTGGGTGGAATGTTCTGTACATATCTATGAGGTCCATATGGCCCAATGTGTCATTCATTGCTCTTGTTTCTTTATTAATTTTCTGCTTGGATGATCTATCTATTATTGAGAGTGGTGTGTTAAGATCCCCTACTATTAATGTATTCATATTAATATGACTCTTTATCTTGATTAACAGTTGTCTTATGTACTTGGCTGCTCGCATATTGGGGGCATAAATATTTGCCATTCTTAGATCTTCTTGGTGGATAGAACCTTTAAAAATGATGTAGTCCCCTTCTGAATCTCTGACTACAGTCTTTAGTTTAAAATCTAATTTATCAGATGTGATAATCACTACCCTAGCTTTCAAGGCCCATTGGCATGAGAGATGCTTCTCCATCCCTCACTTTCAGTTTGGATGCATCCTTAGGTTCCAAATGGGTTTCTTGTAGACAAAATATAAATGGGTCCTGTTGTTCTATCCAATCTGCAGTCCTTTGCCATTTTATGGGAACTTTTAGGCCATTCATGTTGACAGAGATTATTGAAAGATACATTTTTATTGATATCATGTTGCCTATGAAGTCCTTGTTTCTATAGATGTCTCTGTAAATTTCTGTTCTATGACAATCTTGGGTTATTTGTTCTTTTATAGAACCTCCCTTAATATTTCTTGTAGTGCCAGCTTGGTGGTCACATTCTCTTTTAAATCTTGCCAGTCTTGAAGTTCTTTATCTCTCCATCCATTTGGAATGTCAACTTTGCTCAATAAGGTATTTTTGGCTGTATTTTCTTCTCATTTAGTCCCCTGAATATGTCTTTCCAGCCCTCTTTATCTTGCCAGGCTTCTGTGGACAGGCCTGACATTATTCTGATAGACCTCCCCCTGTACTAAGGAATCTCTTCCCCCTTACTACTCTCAAAAGCTCTTGTCTAAAATTATGATTCATCAGTCTTGCAATCAAGTGCCTTAAGGTCTTTCTAGATTCATTTATTTTAGGTGGTGTTCTTTCTACCTCTAGGACATGAACGCTGGTTCCATTCCCCAGGGTTCCATTCCCCAGATTGGGAAAATTTTCATGGAGAATTTGTTCAACTATGTATTCTAGTCTTCTTTCTTTCTCCTCCCCCTTCAGGATCCCCATAATTCTGACAGTGGAATATTTCATGGAGTCATTTATTTCCCTAATTCTGTTTTCATGGCTTTTAAGCCTTTTGTTCCAGGCCTCCTCCTGATCCTTTTTTTCTATCAGTTTTTCCTCTAGATCACTAATTCTGTCTTCTGTCTCAATGGTTATCCTAGTTGTTAGCATATTTAGATTAGATTGGATCCCATTGATAGCATTTTTAACTTCTTCCCAGGTAGCTTTCACTTCTGCCCTTAGAGATTCTGTGTTGTCACTAATGGTTTTCTCCAATCTAGCCATTGCCTGGATAATTGCTACCCTGAATTCCCTTTCCAACATACTGTTTATGTCCATATCCAGTAGTTCTGATGGAGAGGGCACAGTGTTCCCCCTCCTAGACATATTGGTGAGAGGTGGTTGAGGGGATGTATAGCTGAACATATCAACCACGATTCAGGCAAGGTGCACCCTGAAAGGCTTTGGAGCAATTGGAAGTCACCACCAAAAAGAAAGAAAAAAGAAAAAAGAGAGAGAAAAAAAGAGAGGGAGAGAAAAAAAAAAGGGAAGACCCAGCCAGAATGAGCCCCCAAAAGTAAGATTTATAAGGTATGCAAACAAAAACAAACAAATGACCAACAAAAGTAAATGACAAGAAAAAAGAGAACCCAGCCAAAATGAACCCTAATGATAAGAATTATATAATATCAGAACAAAAACAAATACACAGAAACACTGAAAAGAAAAAGATGGGAGGGTGGTTATAAGTCTTTGATGTGGATGAGGAAGGTTGTTTTGATTCTTCCTGGGTGTATCTTGATTTCTGTGTTAAAGGACTCAACTTTCCAGAGATAAAGTGAGATTAAAACTGGTTTATATATAGGGGTACTACTGATTAGGGAAAGAGGATTCCTTAGAGCTTATATCTATATGTATATTCAAAAAACTGAAAAGAAAAAGAAAAAAACATGTATTTGTATGCAAAAAAAATTCAAGTTAAAAGGTTACTATGTTGTATTAAACCTCTGGTTATAATGGTAAGTAGGTTAAAAATTTTAAAAAGAACAAGGATAGTGAGATTGAATTAAAAACAAATGTATCTATCAAATATACAGGATTTAGGATAATACCAGGAGCTTAATATCTTGTTTTCCCCTGATGTTGGGGTTTTACAGTTTTATGGGGACACTGTGGTGCTTGTCCTCTCATTCTTTGGGCTTGCTTTCTGGGGGAGGGACCTGCCATGTTTTGTTTTTAGTTAGTCTTGCTTAGGTTGAATCCTCTAGCACCCCTACCCAGGGGCTGGGCTCTGGAAACCAGTTTTTCAGGCTCATGTTCTCTGGAGGTTTTTGTTCTGTGGCAGCTTTTTGCAGCTTTTCAGAAGTTTAGTGGAAAGCAAACTGCACCCAGACCTCCATCTCAGAAAGAAGCCTCAGTCTGCTCCCCTCTGGTGGTCCAGAACACACAGACTTCCCTTCTGCAAACTCCACAGAGCCGTACAACCTCCCACAGGCAGTGCAGATCCACAGCCACCATCTCAGTGGTCACCCAAAGTGCCTGCTTGTTTCTGCACCCCTGTGCTGCTAAAACCACAAGCAATATTGGTCTAGGGAGCCCGCTTCTGGTGGCTTCCTTTGCCTGGACTGCTGTCTGGGGTAGCTCCTTCAAGTTGGGGCTGGGAGTGTCCAGACTCTCAGCCAGTCCTAGAGACCACTGGCTAGCACCCACAAGGAGCACTCTCAGGTGTGGGTGGGGAGCACGGATCATACCTCAGTCGCGCAGTGAGTGCAGAGTGCAAAAGGTTGCGTTTCTAGAAAGTGCTCACCATATTCCCTCATACGGGGTGGGAGTATGCCCTAAGTGGTGGTGGAAGCCCCACAACCCTGGAAGCTCAGGCACCAGGACCTGGAGGCTCCACTGCCATACTCTCTCTGGTACAGTTCATCACCTGAGTGTGCATCCTGGGTCTGTGTGTTTAGATCCCTGCCTGTGATGGCCCAATTCCACCAGTTGCCCTTTAAGATCTTTTGTTCTTTTTGAGTGCTGTTAACTAGACTCCCAGTTAATGCTGATCCCCAATCACAGGGCACTTTCATATCGGGGTATTACTTTCCAATGGGTTGCTTCTGGTGGCTCCCTCCCTCTTCTGTTTATCCTCCGATATCAGTCTGATTGTTCCCAGTATGCTTTACCTCTCCATTGGTGTCTTCTGCCCCTGTAGAGATCCAGAAGTGTAGAATCCTATATCTCAGGCTGCTTTCATGGGTATTCAGAGTGTCCTGGTAGGTAATTATCTCACTTTAGGGGACCAGTTGAAACAGGGTCTCCTACTTCTCTGCCATCTTGCCCCCTCCTCGAAGGTGTAATTTAAATGGGTAGCTAATATGGAGAAAAAGTCATTGGACATGAAGATTCAAGAAACTGAAGATTCAGGTAATTGTTTATATTCAGAGGCATCTAAACCTCCCAGGGTTGATGAAACAGAGAGCATAGAAACAAATACTGAGTTAAGCACCACTTATATAAAGGGAAAGTACAGGTGGGGGATCTTGAGTGTCTGAATGCAGCAAACCTGACAGTGTAAACATAAGCATCATTGTTGTTTTGTGGATATGCTTTACTTTGTATCATGTTGTGTTTACAATCTTTAGCTGTGTTTTTCACTACAAAGAATTAGATGGGTTCAATTTACAGTTCCTGAAAATAACTCCATATTTAATGGAAAGGTTATTTTATTTATAGTAACAATTTTCCATGGTTTATCATAGTTTGGTCTGGAAAGACTCCTAGCCTGCCATGTAACATTAGCCATTTCTGCTTAGAACGTTATCATGGCAGAATGAGAAAAACCCAGAAGGCAGAAGTCTGGAAATTTCACTGCTAACCGTATGTTGTATTTTGATTGATCACTTTTCCCACTGTCCAAATCAGATAAAGAACTTTTGTAGAAAAAGGAGAGAAAATTGGGGCAGAAATGAAAGAAGATGGGGCGCCTGGGTGGCTCAGTGGGTTAAAGCCCCTGCCTTTGGCTCAGGTCATGATCCCAGGGTCCTGGGATCGAGCCCTGCATCAGGCTCTCTGCTCCATGGGGAGCCTGCTTCCTCCTCTCTCTCTCTGCCTGCCTCTCTGCCTGCTTGTGATCTCTGTAAAATAAATTTAAAAAAAAAATCTAAAAGAAAAAAAAAAGAAAGAAAGAAGAAGATGGCCATTAGTGAGAATCTCTGAGGAGAAGCCCTTCCCCCAGACTACAAAGTCTGTTCTAGCAAAATGATATCAGAGCAGCAGACAGATTTGGGGAAATGAGTAGAGAAAAGGTCAACATCATGGTTCCCCTGAGGGTCCATAGTATGGCATATGGTCTGTAACCACAGGATGACAAAGTGATAAAATAGAGTCCATTTTGGAGCATAAAAGAAGTGGAGTGATCCTTAAATTCTTCCAAAGGGTCAAGGAAAGAAATTGAGGGTGAGCAAAGCTTCCCAGGCTCTATGAGTGGCCTGAGAGCTAGCCAAGAATACTGCCTGGGAGGTCTTTTACTTTTAGATGATAGAAAGCTTCTGTGGAAATTGTTTTAACCATTTACTCAACTATCTGTTCCAGTAGTAGGTTCTTCAATAGTTACTGATATGGACATACGATGGCACCTGAGAAAGATCTGGACACGTTAATAACTAACAGTGACTTCAGGACATGTCGAGTCACAGGGGTAGGCACTCCCTTCCCAATGCTGCCACATGACTTGATAAACCAGTGTTCAGAATTAATCTTACAAAGAAGGTAGGGAAAAGTGTTTAAACTGGCTGAGTTTTCTGAAGATTTGATAATTATGTTTTCTTCTTCTTGGTATAATTAATGTTCATTAATTTGAAGTACAGAAAAATAACTTTCTGGGTGCCTGGGTGGCTCAGTGGGTTAAGCCTCTGCCTTCAGCTCAGGTCATGATCTCAGGCTCCTGGGATCAAGTCCCACATTGGGATCTCTGCTCAGCAGGGAGCCTGCTTCTCTCTCTCTCTCTCTCTCTCTCTCTCTATCTGCCGGCCTCTCTGCCTACTTGTGATCTCTCTCAGTCAAATAATAAAACCTTTAAAAAAATAACTTTCCTTTCCATGCATAGCTGAGGTTTTATTTCTGAAGTAATATACTCACTAACCCGGCATTTGCCTATTGTCTATTAAAAACCTGTGCTTTAAAAGTAAATGTTTAGGGGATGCCTGGGTGGCTCAGTGGGTTAAAGCCTCTGCCTTTGGCTCAGGTCATGATCTCAGGGTCCTGGGATCGAGCCCCGAATCGGACTCTCTGCTCAGCAGGGAGCCTGCTTCCTCCTCTCTCTCTCTGCCTGCTGCTCTGCCTACTTGTGATCTCTCTCTCTCTCTATCAGATAAGTAAATAAAATCTTTAAAAAAAAAAAAGTAAATGTTTATTCATGTAAGAACAGGAAAGCATTAACATATTAAATTTATTTTCAGCATCACTTATGAAGAAATAGTGTATTGTTTTATAATATTTGATCACCCAAAACACTCTTACTATTATATAATGTATTTTAAATTGCTGAATACAAATGTTTTATCCTATTATGACAGATTCACAAAATCACTTTACCAAAGATAGCTACTTTTGATCAATTCCACATGACATATTAGGCAAATACTTTATAACCCCAGGGGAACAGGTTTTCATATTACTTTTTTCTCTCTTTCACTCTATTTTGATTTTCTTATGCCATGGGCAAATAGAACATTTACTATTCATATTTGTTTTCACTTCTATCATGCCTATTTTGAAATGACTCAGAGGTTTAATATATTGGACCATCATGTTCTAAAATGAATCTATACAATTAGCATGTTGTGAAGAAAAATTTATTCTATGTAATATTTGTTCAAGCCATAAAGGCAGATTTATTTCATGTTTATTTGTCTTGTAAGTTCAATAGGATCAGTATATATCTGTCATGGAACCACTTCATAATTTTGAACTTGAGTTACTTAACTTAAAACAGTCAATAATCCATAAATAATAATAATAATCCATATTTAAATTTAATCTCCAAATTTAAATCTCCAAAAGTTAACCCACTGTAATTTTTTCCTCATTCCTTCCAGTTACTGGTTGATTTTCAGATAATGATTGGGGTAAAGAAAGGTTTTCTTAGTTCTTCAAACTAAGTTGATATAAAATCCTAGTTTCCCATCAAGTATTGCTTTGGGAATTTTGACACAAGTCTGGAAGTTGCATCTCCTCATTCCCTGTTCTTTTGGAAGCCTGATAAAGAAGAGGTGCAATTAAAGATACTTTTGTTGTGGTCCTGGGGGGGAAAAAAAAGGAGCCAATAATATTCTCCATAATGGCCTTCAGCAAAAGATTTCACTTTGAAATGCCTAGATATGGCCCATTACCCAGAAATAATTTCAAAAGTTTGCTGGTTAACTATGGAATTATTCCCATCTGACATTAAAAAAATCAATGAAAAACATATTTCCTATGTCAAAGTTAGAGACAAAGGGCATTGCAAAGATATTCTCTATCTTGTTAAGACATACTTCCCAATGACAGCATGAGGAACCAACTGCCATCATGTCCACAGTATTAGTACTTAGGTATCTGACATTTCATTAGAAGACACACAAGTCTTTTGGAACTACAGCACTTAACTCTTGAACACACAACTGAGCTGTGTGGTGATGAGCGGGGAACAAGAGGATGAGAAAGCTGTCTTTTTCTCTACCTCTTCCTAGGTGAATAAACTTATTTTAAAATTCTAGGTGTCAAGAATGGTTAATTAGCATAAACCAATGGTTAATTAGCATAAACCAAATATGGAGACCTAGAATAAACTACCCATAATATGGAACAGTAATGATTCTCTTTTGCTATAACTTTAATCCCTTATTTAATGTTATGAGTATGGCCAAATACTATAAAATCTGAGACCAAAAAATAATAATAATAAAAAAATATATTACTGCTGAGGAAGCATAGTGAACTTAAGGATTTCAGCTCTAGTTCCTATTTTGTTCCTGGACTGAGAAAATTATTATAACACATTCCCTCATGTCTGGTAGCTATTTCCTATGAAATATCTTATGTGAACTTAATTTCAATCATATAGTTACGTTCTGGACCAAGATTGCTAAATGATGCTAACTGAGAATCTGTGAACAAACTGGCACTTGTCAAGGCTTTCATAGATAAGGAAAGTTTTTGATTTTGAAGATTTTGACAATTTTGAAAGTCAATCATGTTAGAGCTGTGGCTGAAGATTGACATGGTGCTATCCAGGTGGTAGAGACTTGAACTGATACAGGCAGTAGAATATAGTCAATCAAGCACTCGATGTGTTCAGTACTAGAGCAATTGAGTAACATTTAGAAAGGAGAGTGTTTCAGAAGTTTGTGGAATCACAGAGGAAATTAGTGGTTAAGTAATGATTTGCCTTGATTGCATGTGTTTTAAAAAACACAGTAGTTTATTCAAATTCAAGTCTGGGAGGCAAAGAATTAATTAAGGGGTGGTTGAAGTAACAGAAGGAAAAAAAAACTCGATTCTGCTATAAACTACAAAGAGTAAAGCAGGGTAGAAATATGATATTCAGTAGACAAGACAAAAGAGACAAGATAACATACTGGTTAGAACTAGAAGCACTGGAATGTGATAGACCTAGTTTCGAATTTCATCTTTATTGGTTTCTTCACTCCCCTCCCTTCCTTCTCTCTCTCTCTCTCTTTTTAAGATTTATTTACCCATTTGAGAGAGAGAAAGGGGGAGTGAGAGCGAGTGCACACACATGGGGGAGGACCAGAGGGTGAGCTTCTTCAAGCAGACTTCCCACTGAGACCGGAGACTGGCAGGGGACTCAATCCCACATGATCCCATGAGATCATGACTGGAGTCGAAACCAACAGTCCTATGTTCAACAACTAAGTCACCCAGGAACCCCTTCACTCCTTTTAAGCAAGTTCAAATAAATATAAAAGAACTTAAATCATAATATATATCTATATATCTATATATAGATATATATATCTATAGAAGATGATCTATATATAGATCTATATATAGATATATATATCTAGATATATATATCTATAGATATATATATAGAAGAAGATCTATATATAGATATGTAGATATATATATCCTTTAATATGAAGGAATTAAATTGGAAATCCATAACAAAAAGATAAGAAAATGCCACGAGTATATGGAAATTTAAGAACATCTTCATACATCTTTATCCATTAATTTTTCATCACTAAAATATATGTGAATGCCTAATATATATATATACATATATGTATATATATATATATAATTTTTAATTTATTTATTTGACAGAGAAATCATGATTAGACAGAGAGGCAGGCAGAGAGAGATGGGGAAGCAGGATCCCTACTGAGCAGAGAGCCCAATGAAGGCCTTGATCCCAAGACTCTGAGACCATGAACTGAGCCAAAGGCAGAGGCTTAACCCACTGAGCCACCCAGGTTTCCGAGTATATATATTTTTAAAGCTGAGATGTGAACCACAAAAGTCTGTTTCTTATGAATGTCATTTTGGTCATTAAGCCCCTCCAGGAAACAATGGTCAATTAAGAGATACCGTGAAAGACAGATATATCTCATTTGTAATTAATCCTCACTTTTGAAGAAATAAGAACACAAGTTATTTTTAGAGTGCCAAGTGTCCCTTTAATTTTTTTATGATTGTCATGTATTTCCCGTTAGAGGAAATATATTTTGTCTCACTTGATACCCAAGACAGAAATAACTTCATGTATGACCCCCCAGCCACTTCACAGAACTGAATAACTAATGTTTAATTATGAATCTAATGTTATTCCTCTTGACTCACATTACCTCAGAACCCATACCTGTTGCTATTTGGCTTTAAGCATGGAGGTAAATGATTCCTATGTTTTTTATTTCTTATTAACTTTTATATGACTCCATAGCTCTAAATTCAAAGCTATCTCTCACATCTTGCTAATTTAATTCCTTAACAAGACTTCAAGATAGGTGTATTTTAGGGCTATAGATTCATGGTTATTCAGGTTAAATCTCAGCTCACTGATAATTCTAGTTACAAAAAACTTCAATATACATGATGGAATACTATGCAGCCATCAAAAGAAATGAAATCTTGCCATTCGCAATGACGTGGATGGAACTAGAGGGTATCATGCTTAGTGAATTAATCTCTGTTTTAAAATTACAAGCATCAGAGTTTGCAATCATCTTTGATCTTTGCAGCAGTGTACCAAAGAAATTAATAAATTTAACCTGGATTTTCTCCCAAGAAATTCTTGCATATTATTATAATTGAGTTCATTTTGCTAGCATTAATTCACATTGTTTTCTTTGATAAGTAATTAGCACATATTAATTGTTTTACAGATGTCAGGTCAGTGTTAAAACTGTATGTACTGTAACTTTATCTTTTGTTACTGATTTGGAAAATGATCAACTCTCGAATTTCACAATAAAGTAGTCTTGAGAAAAATAAATGTGAATTAAAAAGAGGCAGCAATAGGGCACCTGGGTGGCTCAGTGGGTTAAGCCGCTGCCTTCAGCTCAGGTCATGATCTCAGGGTTCTGGGATCGAGTCCCTCATCGGGCTCTCTGCTCAGCAGGGAGCCTGCTTCCCTCTCTCTCTGCCTGCCTCTCTGTCTACTGTGATCTCTCTCTGTCAAGTAAATAAATAAAATCTAAAAAAAAAAAAAAAAGAGGCAGCAATAACCACAAGAAAGATCTGAGCACTGGTTTGTGATATAAGAGCAAATACCATAGGAAGGAAAGTGTGAGGTTTTTCTTTTCTTTCCTAAATAAATGTTAATTTTCACTTCTATATTTTTGCTTTATTTTTAAAGTCAGACAAATGGAATTATGATTTTTTTTATTTCTTTACTTAGCATTTTTAGAAATATATCTTTATTTCTATATCTTAAAAAAACCCCACATCTTTTAATAAAGTAGTTGTGTATTTTATTTTTGTTTACTTTGTAATTTAGGGATTATGTTTTATAAAAAATATGTTGACAGTATATGGTCACATTTAATAAACTAAGTATTAATTTTCAGCAATAATTTTCTAATTTTTCTCCTCTAAAGTCACTTATCTAAAAGCAACATATTTTGCATATCAGTTTTTATGACACAACTTAGTTTCTTGTGAATACTTTCATGCTCATAACAAAGCTTGTAAAGATACTCCATTTCAGGGAATGTTTTGTGTGAAAACTTTCTTTAACTAAGAAAAAAAACCCTGCTTCTTCAATCTAGAATGTCTGTATCATAAAAGAAAAGTCAACTTGTATAAAATTGTTTCTACAAAAGATATGTTAACTGCAACAGGGTGCAATGCATGTGGGAAATGTTAGATGGAAATTAAAACTTTTGTTTAATTTAAAAAGACTCAGTAATTTTGGGTTTGTCAGTACAATAACCTAAATATGTCCACCAAATAATGGAGTAGTTATCACTGAATCATCTGTAGATCTGGAAATAAGTATCATAAAATAGGTTTCTCAGAACACCTGGGCGGCTCAGTCAGTTAAGTGTGTGACTCTTGATTCTAGCTCAAATCATGATCTCAGGGTCCTGAGATTGAGCCCTGAGTCAGGCTCTGTGCTCAGTGAAGAGTCTGCTTGTCCCTCTCCCTCTGTTCTCCCTACTCCACCCCCATTCTCTATCAAATAAATTAAAAAATAAAAATTTAGAAAACAGATTTCTCCTGGTTACCCTTCTTCCTTTCTGCCTACCACCCATAAACAGAGAACAATGACTATTTAACTAAGGATTAGGAAAAAGTAGTAATTTCTTATTTATATAAATTCAGAAATTATAAAATTTTATGCAAATCCAAAGTTCTACAGCTATAGAATAACTAGTTCCAGGAAAAAAACATCCTAATTGAGGAAAACAGTATGTAAAATTATATTGGTTTTAGTTCATAATATTGAGCTAGGCATTGTCATCTTTTACAATTCACTTCCCTCCCTTCCCCTTGCCCCAGATATAGATATGCACTAGAAGAGCACGTCATTATTAATTTATGCCTATGTGACATTTCTAGGTGGTTTATGGAGAGAACAGTCAGGAGGGTTACTAAAGAAGATGGTGGGAGAAGGGAAAATGATACAAATAGTCAATTGAGAACCAAAGTATCTTCTACTCATAGTAGCTTAATTTCCATAGTCAAAAATAGTCTAATAAAGGATTAAACGTATCACCAAAAGGTGTAACCAATGTTTCAGTGTTAAAAGAGCATAAATAAAAACAAATTATACATAGTCTCAATGCACAATTTTCAACAAATTCTAAAAATGTAGAAACACTGAAGGCAATGTTCTATAACTACACTAAAATGAAAGGTCAATAACAATCAGATAAAGGAAATGCAACTTATTACATAATATCATTCAAAACCATGTTAATCATTCATGGATCAAATTAAGAATACCAGAATACACACACACAAGTGTGCATACACACATATAATTAAAATACTACAGATCAATCCTAATGGACTATAAAGTTGAATAAAGAATAACAATAACAGTACTGAAAGGTTAATTAAAACATCTTTTAGTGCATGGATTTAAATATTTAGCAAAGGAAAACAAAAGACAGCTAAAATCTCTGGAAGAATTGGAAAACAATCAAAGATAAAGGTAGAAAACAGTAAACTATAAAATAAGAATATAATCCAAATAATATATAAATTGAAATGCAATTACATCTTAACATAAAATGTTAACTACCTTAACCATAAAAATATAGAGCATTAAAACAAAACAAGAAATGGGCATTAGGAAATCACAACATATCCAGATAAGTAATCAAAACTCAATTGGTCAATGGTATTCAATAAATTGAAGCAAAATGAAGTATGATCATCAAAATGAAGTATGAAGCAAAGTGAGTTGATCATAAGATCATCTCAATAGTTGCAGGAAATGTATTGAAAAAATTCAACATCTACTCATGATAAAAAGTCTCAACAAACTGGGTATAAAGGGAACATACTTCAACATAATAAAGGTCACGTATGACAAGCCCACAGCTAACATCATACTCCATATGGAAAACCAGAAAACTTATCTCCTAAGATCATGAGCAAGACAAAGATACCTACTCTTGCCACTTTTTTTCATAGTACTAGAAGTTTAGTGAGACTGATTAGGAAAGAAAGAGAAATAAAAGTCATCCATATTGGAAAGGGGGAAATAAAACTCTCTCTAGATGCTTCAATATGATATTAATATTATATATAAAAAATATTAGATGTCACCAACAAATTGTTAGAACTAATGACAAATAAATTTAGTAAAGTTGCAAGATTCAAAAATCAATACACAAAGATCTGTTGTATTTATTAACACTAATAATTCTCAGAAATTGAGAAAACAATTCTATTTAAAATTACATCAAAATAAAATATGTTGGGGTGAATTTGCCAAGGAAGTAAAACACCTATACTCTGAAAAGTATAGATGAATTGATGGAAAAAACTGAACAAATGGAAGAATTTCCATGCTCATAGATTGGTAGAATATTGTTAAAATATCAATATTACCCAAAGCAATATACATATCCGATGCAATCTCTATCATAATCCAAACGGAATTTTTCACAGAAATGGGCCAAATGATCCTAAAATTTGTAATAAACCACAACAGACCCTGAAGAGTCAAAGCAATCTTGTGAAGGAAACACAAAGTTTGATGCATTACACTTCCTGACTTCAAAGTACATTTCAAAGCATAGTAATCAGAATAGTGTGCAGTGGCAGAAAACAGACATACAGATCAGAATGCAGAGCCTAGAAATAAAACCAATGCATATTTGCTCAATTGACTTATGGCAAAGAATCAAACTGTATACAATGGTGAATGGACAGTCTCTTCAATAAATCGTGCTGAAAAAACTAAACAGCCACATAAAAATAATGAAACTAGACCCCTACCTTACATTGTACACAGAAATGAACTCATAATGATTTGAAGACCTAAACACAAGATCTGAAACAGTAGAAAGAAGAAACATAGGTGTTATGTTCCTTGACAAAAGTCTTGGTAATGATTTTTTGAGTCTGATACCAAAAGCAAAAATAAATAAATGGGACTATCTCAAACTAAAAATCTGCACAGTCAAGGAAACCATTAAAAAATTAAAAAGGTAATCTACACAATGGGGAATTTTTTTGCAAACCATCCATCTCATAACTGATTAATACTTAAAATAATTTTTAAAAACCTCATACAACTCAGTAGTTAAAAAAAAGAAAGAAAGAAAAAAGAAAAGAAAAAAAAAGAGAAAAGAAAAATGACAATAAAATCTGAATATAAAATGATGGGCAGAGGACCTGAATAGACATTTTTCCAAAAACATTCAGATGGCTAACAGACACAAGAAAAGATGTTCAACATCATTAATCATCAGGGAAATCCAAATCAAAACCATGAGGTATCACGTCACCTACAAGAATAGTCATCATCAAAAAGACAAGAAATAACAAGTATTTGTGTGGATGTGGATAGAAGGGAATCCCTGTGCACTGTTGGTGGGAATGTAAATTGGTACAATCATTGTGGGAAACAGTATGGAGTTGCCTCAAAAAATTAAAACCATCATGTGATCGAGAAATCCTACTGCTTGGTATATATCTAAGTGAAATGAAAACAGAATATCAAAGAGCTATCTGCATGCCCATGTTCATTGCTGCATTATTCACAATAGCCAAGATATGGAAACAACCTAAATGTCTATCAACAGAAGAATCCTTCCCATGAGAAAGGAGAAAATCCTGCCATTTGTAACAACATGAATGAATTTTAGGATATTATACCAAGTGAAATAAACAAAAACAGAGAAAAACCAACAGTGCATGGTATTCAAACTCATAGGAACAGAAAGTAGAAAAGTGGACATCAGGGAGGAGACATCAGGGAGGCATATGTGCACAGTGAAAAGGCAACTAGAGAAAATGGCTATCTGAAAACCTAGAGGAGAAGTCTAAGGAAAAACATTTGGGAGTGCTACCTCATAATTTATTAAAGACTCCTCAGATGAGGAAGCATCTGAGCAAAATTTATTTTCCTTTATATGGTACCATCACTTGAATTGTAGTGTATTTTTGTTAGTTGGGATAATGGTTCTTGAGACCATGACAATGTTCAATCTTCCTGGAAGATTTTTCCAAATCATGACAAAGACTAAATCAAGAATGATCAGATTCATCAATTGCTACTGTCTTTGTCAATAGGACTTTAAAAAATTGTGTTTTTAGGTGACTAGATGTTCAGAACGGATTATAAATGCCTTGAGGCCAAAACCAGTGTATTCATCTTCAGGGTTTTTTTTTTTTTTAAGATTTTATTTATTTATTTGACAGACAGAGATTACAAGTAGGCAAGAGAGGCAGGCAGGGAGAGAGGAGGAAGCAGGCTCTCCGCGGAGCAGAGAGCCCGATGTGGGGCTCAATCCAAGGACTCTGGGATCATGACCTGAGCTGAAAGCAGAGGCTTTAACCCCCTGAGCCACCCAGGTGCCCCTCATCTTCAGTTTTATATTAAATTTATTCCTCTTGAAGAGATGATATGGCATGAGAGATAAATGAATTAAATGGATAATGGATAATTAAGAATACGACATAAATTTCTGGACTAAGTTTCTTTCTTTTTTTTTTCTCAATCACATATGAATCTTATGAGAATGTATTTTAGAGCAAAGACTTATTGAAGAAGAAGAAAATCTGGAGAGGAACAATGCATATAGTGAAAGGAATATTTCTGCACTAGGAATGAGGTTAGAATAGCTGCTTTTTAGGAGATATTCTTCCTTTAAGAGTCATTAAATCTTTTTCTCTAAATTTCATTCATTGTCAAATATCAAGGGCTGGAAGGTCAGCAGATGGAGGGTCCTTCTCACTCAGCCCCCGGTGGGAGAGCTAGGAGCTATACACCAATGATGTAGGTCTATGTTCCAGCAGACCCTTCCTCATTGTGACTCTACCTCCTCCCTCATCCTCTTTTTCTCCTTCTTCCACATCTCCTCCTCCTTTCCCTCCTCCTCCTCCTCCTTCTTCTTCTTTTCAAGAGATTTCATTTATTTATTTGACAGAGAAAGACACACCAAGAGAGGGGATACAAGCAGGGTGAGTGGGAGAGGTAGAGGCAGGCTTCCCGCTGAGCAGGGAGCCCAAATGCAGGACTCCATGCAGGGCTTGATCCCAGGACCCTGGGATCATGACCTGAGCCAAAGGCAGACACTTAAGGACTGAGCCACCCAGGCACCCCTCTACCTTCTTTAAAACACAAAGAGTGCGTGACCCTGCGATTGGGTCTGAACTATTTTGACCTTGTGCTGCAAAATTTATGTAGCCACAATTCATCTGTTTAGATGTTTGGAAACAAGTGGAGATTTTTGAGAGGGCAGAGATCAATTGCAGCCCTAAATTTCTCATCGTGCATTGATCAAATGTGGTCTTGATTGTCTACCTCTTAAAATTAGATATATCCACATATATGTGTTTATGAAGCTCATATATTTAAATATTAGAAGTTGAATACAATTTCTAAAAGCCAAATATTATCAAAGGAAAAAAAAATCAGAACAACACATTAGTTAAAGCAGAAAAAACAAATTTTATTTAGGACCATCAGAAATAGAGGAAAAGAGGGACACCTGGGTGCCTTAGTCTGTTAAACATCTGCCTTTGGCTCAGGTCATGATCCCTGGGTCCCTGGATCCCTGGATCAAGTCTCACATCCAGCCTGCCATTCCTCCTGTTAGTGCTCTTTTTCTCTCTCTGTGTATCAAATAAATAAATAAAATCAAAAAAAAAAAAAAA
>PISX010024469.1:0-27847 GCA_004024625.1 Mellivora capensis
CCTATTAAAAAATGGGCAGAGGATCTGAACAGATACTTTTCCAAAGAAGACATACATATAGCCAACAGGCAATGAAAAGGTGCTCAATGATGTGGAAAACAAAGGCAAAAGAAAAAAATTAAATTTCCTTATGCTTAGAGCCCATTAACAAGTCCTTGAAACAAGCAGAGTAACTTTCCTCTAGGAACTCAACTGCCTCAATGTTAATACTTGGCTGAGGACAAAACATTATCATTAATATTAACATTATCCCCAATCTCCAGGATCCTGTAAATCCCCTTTAATATATAAAAATTCCTTTGGAAAAAAAAATTCTTTGGAAACTTCCTTTTTCTCTGCCCGCCCCCAGGATATATATTACCATCCTCCAAACATACAGCCTTCTGATATACATCTGAAGGGTCTCATGACTGAGTTTTTCACTAAACAAGTAACAAAGGACCTTTTCCTTTTTTTTTTTAAGATTTTGTTTATTTATTTAAGATAGAGAGTATGTATGCAAGCATGAGCAGGGGAGAGAGGCAGAAGGAGAGGGAGAAACAGCTCCCTGCTGAACATGGAACCCAGTGCAGGGCTTAATCCCAGGACTCTGAGGTCATGACCTGAGTCAAAGACAGAAGTTTAATCGATTGAGCCACCAAGGCACCCCAAAGGACATTTTCTTAACAACAGCTAGCTCTCTCAGGGTCCTGGAAACCTTGGTTCCAAAATTCCTTAGAGATTTTTGCCACCCCTTTACCCTCTCCCAACCTGAAAGTATATTAGTCACCTGTCACCTCAGTGCAGCTCTTTCTGCCCACAGGTCCCGTCACAGTGCTTTAATAAAACCATGTTTTGCACTGAAGACATCTCAAGAATTCTTTCTGGATGGTTTGCTCCAAACCCCAACATTTCTGCATTATTCTGGCATCAAACATGGCTTTGAGTCTTCTCATCTGGACTCTGAGCATTGGTGCAAATTTGGTGAGTACTTCCTCTTCTCTTCCTTTACTCTCATTCCAGGGGCTCCTCAAGGTGTACAGTCTTATTCATCGACATTTTCATGTCGATTGCTCAGGCTGCAATCCTCTAGCCCGTGGCTATGCTATGGGGAGGAAAAAGCCTGCCTTTTGGCTGGATGTTAGTACCCCGACTGGAATGGTAATAAGACCAAGAAACTTGATGCCCTCTCTTTATTCCTGTCCTTATAGAAAGTTGTCTGTTTGGGGCACAGGACAGCCACCTAAGTCATCAGGACAGTTGCTGATCTTTAAGACTCCCATATGAGGTCTCCTTCTCATTGGTCTAATGTGATCCTTTCCACATCCCTGGTCTAGCCACTTCTGGCCCCAAGACCTCCTCTCAGAGACAGCTGAAACCAATACTGGATTGAATTAAAACCAAACTCAGGACCCTTTCCTAGGGAACTTGGCTTTTTAAGACTACATTTGTTGGACTCTCACTTAGACCATGATGGATTTCTATCTTTACTGTTTTCCATTGGTGACCTCTACTAACCACTTCAACTACAAAATTGGGTAATTTACCCTTGGAAAACTTTTCTAGTGTTTTCCGTGGGTTAAAAATGACATGGCCTTCATAGCACAGCATAGCACAAGCCTTCACAGCATGGCGTGGCACGGGATTTTGGTTCATTCACCAGGCACCCATCTGTACCCTAGGATACAATGCGGAAGGAGAGGTTCTAATATCTCTCCTGTAGGGTCTTTTATGGCAGGACAGAAATCATAGCGATTTCACTCAAGGGATGCCTCCAGTCACTTTTGACACCCAAAATCTCTGACATATCCTCCACATGGGAGTTGGGGGAACTTTCTTGGTAATGGACCTTCTAGGCTTTTTTTTTTTCAACTCCTAAGGACTCTCCTTTGGGGACCCATTTTAACCTACTGGAAACCGTTTGGATTGCAAAATTTGAGAAAGGATACTGATCTTCTATAACACAGCATGGCCTCAGTATGTCTGTGAGTTAGATCTCTTCTGCAGGAAGGAGAGCAAATGGACAGAGGCACCATAGGTCTAGGCCTTCATGGCTCTAAATCAGGACCTGAATCTAAGGCCGTCTGGCAGAATGTGTTTGGTCAGTAACCAGGCCAGTAAAGTTCCTCCTAATATATTGGATGATAATTATCTAAATATGCCTCCTCCTTTTTCTTTCTTTCTTTTTTTAAACATTTTATTTATTTATTTGACAGAGAGATCACAAGTAGGCAGAGAGAGGGAGAAGCAGGCTCCCCGCTGAGCAGAGAGCCCGATGTGGGGCTTGATCCCAAGACCGTGAGACCATGACCCAAGCTGAAGGCAGAGGCCTAACCCTCTGAGCCACCCAGACACCCCTCTTTCTTTCTTTTTTTAAAGCTTTTACTCATTTATCAGAGAGAGAGCACACAAGCAGGGGGAGCAGCAGAGGGAGAGGGAGAAGCAGGCTCCCTACTTAGCAAGTAGGCAACCCAATGCAGGACTTGATCCCAGGACCCTGGAATCATGACCTGAGCCAAAGGCAGATGCTTAACCTACTGAGCCACCCAAGTCGTCTCCTGAACAGGCCTTCTCCTGATAGAACCGAGGTTGCTGGAGGAAACATGGGCTATTCATAATGAAGGGGACACTGACCCTCTTTCATTGTTTCTCTCCTAATAGATATAGGGGGCTTCTCCCTCATTCATTTCCCAGGTTAATAGCTACGATAATTGGAGCCAACTGTTTCTGGTTAGTCAACCTCAGGGACAGGGACTTTACAAAATATTCCCAAGCTGCTGCCAATACTCCTTTAGTTCCAGGGAAGTTCCCTATTGTCTCTGGTCCCATATGGACAGCCTGTTTCCACGTTGGTTGAAGAAAAACATGGGGTCTGCTCATCTGGTTGAGCTGATGAGGTTTAGGAAGGGGAATACTTGTTCTCTGCTTTCTGGCAGCTCTTAGCCTCTTCTGCTTCCTCCTCCCTTTCCCCCTCTTCCTGTTTCTGCACCACCTTGGGTGTAGCCTATAAAAATGGCTTCTAGACCATGCTCAGTGCCTCCAGCACCATTGGCTTCTCCTCCTACCCTCACCATTGAGGGGCAAGAAGAGCATCCCCTGGACCTAACATCACCCACTCCAGCTACAGCACTGATTACTGAACGTAGGTTTGTGCTTTTGACTTCTTATTGCAGAGAAACTAAGGATATTTGGGTCTCTTGGAGAACATGTTTGTGGTTAAATATATCCATAAATTTGTCATCTAAAGAGCTCTGGTGTGACAGTTCACAACTGGTTACTCCTTGGTTTTCCCCAGACACTAAGGTTTCAAAGAGGGCAAAATTCTACTAAATGTAATTAATAACTGTTGGAAAGAAGGAAAGCAACTCTGTATGTAGAAGAAGGGTTTGAGGAATGGGAATACATTTTTGTTGAAGGCAGAAGAAGGTAATTTTGTCCTAAATGAGATTGGCTATTTGGAGAGAAATGGCTTGGGACAAAATCTGAATGCAAAGGAAAGTTGTAGAAGGTTTTGTGAAGGGAAGTCTTTGGAAAGGAGTTTTATGTGTGATCAAGACAGACTAAGATTAAAACGAATGGATTTTAAAAGTACACTGGTAAAAGACTGACATTCTGGGGGCACCTGGGCGGTTCATGTCTTTTAAGCATCTGAATCTTGGTTTGAGCTCAGGTCATGGTCCCAGGTTCCTGAGATGGAGCCCTGTGTCAGGCTCATTAGGCTCGGGGCTGGGTGCAGAGTCGGCTTAAGATTCTCTCTCTCCCTCTGCCCCTCCCCCTGCTCACTCTATCTCGCTTTCTCTAAAATAAATAAATAAAATCTTTTTTAAAAAAAGATTTTTAAAAAAGATTTTATTTTTATTTATTTGACATAGAGAGAGAGATCACAAGTAGGCAGAGAGGCAGGCAGAAGCAGGCTTCCTGCCTAGCAGAGAGCCCAATGCAGGGCTCGATCCCAGGACCCTGAGATCATGACCTGAGTTGAAGGCAGAGGTTTAATCCACTGAGCCACCCAGGCGCCCCCAAAAAGATATGTTTTTAAAAATGATTGAAATTCTGCTTTCTCTTAAAAAGACAAGTTTTCTTTCTTTTTTTTTTTTTTAAGATGTTATTTATTTGAGAGAGAGAGCGGGAGGGAGTGGAAGGGAGAGGGGGGTAGAGAGAATCTGAAGCAGACCCTGACTGGGCTTGATCCCACGAGTGTGAGATAATGACCTGAACTATAATGACCAAGAGTTGGATGCCTCACCAACTGAGCCACCCAGGTGCCCCAAAAAGACAGTTTTCTTGAACTGTTGGTCCGTTCTTTTTTTTTTTTTTTAAGATTTTTATTTATTTATTTGACAGAGAGAAAGAGAGAGATCACAAGTAGGCAGAGAGGCAGGCAGAGAGAGAGGAGGAGGCAGGCTCCCTGCTGAGCAAAGAGCCTGATGTGGGGCTCGATCCCAGGACCCTGAGATCATGGCCTGAGCTGAAAGCAGAGGGTTAAACCTCTGAGCCACCCAGGTGTCCCTGTTGGTCTGTTCCTGATAAGAAAATGTTACCAAAGTTGTTGTCTCTTTTCTTTGCCCAGAAAAACCAGTTTCTGTTTTGTCTTTATCAAGCTTTTGATGATCCATAATTCAATTTAGACATGTGCTTTAAAACTTTTTAAGGTTTCAGGGGCACCTGGGTGGCTCAGTGGGTTAAACCTCTGCCTTCGGCTCAGGTCATGATCCCAGGGTCCTGGGATCGAGCCCCACATCGGGCTCTCTGCTCCGAGGAGAGCCTGCTTCCCCCTCTCTCTCCCTGCCTGCCTCTCTTGCTGTCTGTCAAACAAATAAATGATCTCTGTCTGTCAAATAAATAAATAAAATCTTAAAAAAAAACTTTTTAAGGTTTTTAGGGATGCCTGCATGGTTCATTTGAGGAGTGTCTGCCTTTGGCTCAGATCATGATCCCAGGGTCTTAGGATCAAGTCCTCCATTGGGCTTCCTGCTCAGTAGGGAATTTGCTTCTCCTTCTGCCTGCCACTCCTACAGCTTGTGTTCTCTCTCTCTCTCTGACAAATAAGTAAAATCTTTAAAAATAGATAAATGAAAATAAAGAGAAAAAGACATTCTAAAACTCTTCAAAATTTTTTTCTAAGGTTTTAACAAACTTCCCTAAGATTTAAATTGTAAACAAACTCTCTTTGACTAATTAGCTTTGTTTATTTGGTATGTTAAGTTCTGGTTATAAGGCCATCACTGCGTATTCCAATTATTAAAGTGTTCAAGTCACAGAAATAACTGAATGTCCTTGTCAATTGCATCATAATAAACTCATATCAAGTTGATCAGGTTGTTAACAATGTCCACTTCTGGGGCACCTGGGTGACTCAGTCAGTTGAATGTCTGCCTTCTGCTTGGGTCATGATCCCGAGGTTCCAGGATCAAGCCCCATGTTGAACTCCCTGCTGGGAGGGGAGCCTGCTTCTCCCTCTCCCCTCTGCTTGTGCTCTCTCACTCCCTCTCTCCCTCTCTTCTCTCAGATAAATAAATTTTTTTAAATGTCCATTTCTGAGTTTTTATCATTTATAATTATTCTTATTCTCTTGCAAAACGTGGTTCCTCTTCAAGGAGATTCACAAAAAGGAATTTTAGGACAAATCCAGATATTTGATATCTTTAAGATCATAAAACTAAAATGGGTAAGAATTTCCAGAACTAAAAAGCTACATTCAGGGGCACCTGGGTAGCTCAGTTGGTTAAGCATCTGCCTTCAACCTGGGTCATGATCCCAGGGTCCTGGGATTGAGCCCCATGTCAGGCTTCCTGCTCAGTGGGGAGCCTGCTTCCTCGGCTCCCTGTGCTGCTCCCCCTGCTTGTGCGCTCTCTCTCTCTCTCTCTCTCTCTCTCGAGTAAAATAAACAAAATCCTAAAAAAAAAAAAAAAAAGAGCTGCATTCAAACCGAGTAAGAATTAGTAACATGAAACTAAATGAACCGAGGAAGACAATTATAGTGTTTGTGACTCATGTTTGAAATATTGTTGCTTCTCTAATGTTTGCTCTTGCAGATTAAGGAAACTTTCTCTTAAGATATCTGTGACTTACAAAAATGTGATAAAGTATTCATTTGTGTTGGGCTCCTGGGTGGCTCAGCTCACAAAGCATCTGCCTTCAGCTTGGGCTGTGATTCCAGGGATCTGAGATGGGGAGTCCCAGCCTCAGACTCCCTGCTGGGTGGGGAGCTTGCTTCTCCCTGTCCCTCTGCCTGCTGCTTCCCCTGCGTGTGCTCTCTTTCTCTCTCTCTCTGTCAAATAAATAAATAAAATCTTAAAAAAAAAAAAAAGAATCTGTTCTCCTTGTAATAGGACACCATTGGAAACATGGGTTATTTTACCAAGGCTTTGACTGGAATGTCATATTTGAGAGAGACATGCATAGACTCAGATATGACCAGACAGCTTTAAGAAACTGAGGTTGACTTTATGAAACCTGGAGCCATAAAGTCCCTTGGAACTGTTGGCCTCATAGCTGCTCACAGAGTTCCCAACAGCCTCACCAGCTAAGTAGAAAGTGTCACTTTCTGGCAGGTTCAGGAACCTCAGGATACTTTGGGGACCTTGTAAAGAGGAATTCCCCCAAATCTTCAGGTGTTACAGGCATGTCTGATGACAAATATTTGGCTTGGCTTCTGGTCTAGAGAGGCTACTAAAACGTCAATTGAAATTCCTTTTGAAAGTTCTAGCAAGGGCACCTGGGTGGCTCAGTCAGTTAAACCTCTGCCTTTGGCTCAGGTAATGATCTCAGGGTCCTGGGATCGAGCCCCACATCGGGCTCCCTGCTGAGCAGGGAGTCTGTTTTTCCCTATCCCTCTGCCTCTGCCCCTTCCCCCACTCATGCTTGCTCTCACAAAAATAAATAAATAAAATCTTAAAAAAAAAAAAAAAAAAAGGGCCAGCAAAGCGGATTTTCAAAGATCTCTATGGCCAATCACTCTTCTTCCCGAGTTTATAATTACACCAAGTTTTTTAAAAACTGGACTCGTTTTGCAAACAAATCAGTCTTAATTTGGCTATTTCTGGAAATAATGGTGATTTTCGAGAGAAACATTATGTTTCAATTACCCACCTTTGTGGATGTTAAATTCTAGTTCTGATCGTCTCTGAATGTTTGTTGTGTGCTTAAGCTAGACAACTTGAGGTAAACTTCAGAGAAATTACCACAGCAGCTCTCCTACGGACAACCTCCGTGCCTGTTCTGTGGAGATAATCACAGGACCCCTTGGGCATATGATTATTTGAACGGCTGGAAAATGGGATGAATTCCCCAACAGTTGTATAACTCAACTACCACCTTGACCCATTCTGTGTGGCTGGGAGGACAAAATTGCTCCTTAAAAGCCAGAGGGTCCCCCCCCCATGGGGTTAACTACGGATTTGTGTAGATAACAGGTGACCCCACTTTGCCTGTGATTGGATTGGGTGGTGCACTTGGGGAGACCCTTATCCTCTGAGACAAGTCTTTTCTCACCTGCCAGTGATCCCTCGTGAATAGGAAGGATGCTGTTAAGTCTAGACCTCAAACAAAAAGGGCTCCTTGATGGTTTTGTGCCTTAGTCATATTAGTCCCAGGAACTATTGATGTAACATTACAAATAGAGGATTTACCCAGCATACAACAGCTCTCTGGTAGAAGAAGCTCCAAAACAGGGGCACCTGGGTGGGTCAGTTGTTAAGCCTCTGCCTTTAGCTCAGGTCATGAGCTCTGCCTTTGGCTCAGGTCAGGACCCTGGGATTGAGCCCCACATTGGACTCCCTGCTCAGCAGGAAGCCTGCTTCTCTCTCTCCCCCTCCCCCTGCTTGTCTTCCCTTCCCTCTCTCCCTGTGTCTTTCTCTGTCAAATTAATTAATTAATTTAAAAAAAAAAGAAACCTCAAAACTTACTATAGGACCATCCCCGACAGCGATGACTTCCCAACAGGTCCAGAGGGTCTTAGAGACCAAAGACTACCAATGGATGATGGGAGTTTGACTTACTAAATACCGGGCAGTCTTACAGATACTCCTGAAATAATTCTTGCCCCGCAGAGGGTTCCCTGCTCATCAGGGCGCCTGCTTCTCCACCCCTCTCTCTTTTGCTGCTCCCCCTGCTTTTGCACTCTCTCTCTCTCAAATAAATATATAAAATCTTAAAAAAAGAATAGTGCTCACTCCTGCTTTTCGATTGGCAAAGGGCCTCGAAATTAATACCTTTACTGACTCTAAATATGCTTTCCTAGTCCTACATGCCCACGAAGCAGTTTGGGAGAAAAGGGGATTATTATCAAGCCACAACTCCCCAATTAGATAGTGGTCTGAGATTATGACTCATCATATATATATATAAATATAGAAATATATAATATATAATAATATATATAAGAGTATATATATTTGTCAATGAGCTGCAGGTTATTAAATTTTTAAAAAGATTTTGTTTATTTACTTGAAAGAGAGAGCATGAGAGGGGAGAGGGTCAGAGGGAGAAGCAGACTCCCTGCTCAGCAGGAAACCCGATGTGGGACTCAATCCCGGAACTCCAGGATCATGACCTGATCTGAAGGGAGTTACTTAACCCACTGAGCCACCCAGGCGCCCTGAGCTGCAGGTTATAAGGAGATTTATCTACATTTCTTTTCCCTTTGCTCTCTATGTCAGGTGTGAGTCCTTTTTTTTTTTTTTTAGTACAGTATTTTACTTATCTATTATTGTTTATTGAGGTGAAATTCATGACATCAAGTTAACCAATTAGAGTGTACAATTCAGTGACCTTTAAGGCATTCATGATGCTGATGTCCTGGAACTGATGTGGGGAACAAAGGCAAAAAGGAAGTGCAGATAAGACTGAATCTCCTGGAGCACCCGCCAGGGGAGGGGATGCTCAGTCGGTTAAGGAACCGACTCTTGAACTCGGGGTTTGGACTCAGGTCCTGATCGCAGTGTCAGGAGACGGAGCCCCGGGTTTGGGCTCCGTGCTTGTGCTTAGCAAGAGGGTGGGTGGGGCAGGAGAGGGGGCGGGTCCGCTGAAGATTCTCTTCCTCTTCTCCTCCCCCACTTGCTCCTGTGTGTGCAAGTGTGTGTGCCGGTGCTCTCTCCCTCTCTCAAATAACTAAACCTTTCTTTCTTTTTTTTTTTTTTTTTGAAGATTTATTTATTTGAGAGAGACACACATACACAATGCGAGAGGGAACACAAGCAGGGGGAGTGGGAGAGGGAGAGGGAGAAGCAGGCTCTCCGCTGAGAAGGGAGCCCGACGACAGGCTCGATCCCAGGCCCCTGGGATCATGACCTGAGCCAAAGGCAGACACTTAATGACTGAGCCATCCAGGTGCCCCTCAAATAAATAAATATTTTAACAATAAATTTCTTTTTTTTAAGATAAAAAAAAGATTTTAAAGATTTTATTTATTTGACAGAGAGAAAGATCACAAGTAGGCAAAGAGGCAGGCAGAGAGCCCCACGAGGGGCTTAATCCCAGGACCTGAGATCATGACCTGAGCTGAAGGCAGAGACTTAACTCACTGAGCCACCCAGGCACCCCCAAATAAATAAATATTTTTAAAAAATTAAATCTGGGTGAGACTGATTCTTGATCAGGCTGAGTAGGGAGCCTGATTTTCCTTCTCCCACTCCCCTTGCTTGTGCTCTCTCTCTCTCTCTCAAATAAATAAATAAATAAATCTTAAAAACAAAATTAAATCTCATAACCTGCAGCCCACTGACAAGTACCTGAGGCAGGCAGGATATAACGTTCCTCTGGGAAACTCCCAACTGTCTTCTGTTAGTGCCTTGCTAGAGGGAAAAACAACCTGAGCCTGACAACATCCAGGTCTCCAGGACCCTATGAGCCTTCTTTAGCAGATCAAAGTCCTTCTGGAACCTTCCCTCTATCTTCACCTCCCCCAGCTCCATAGTATATAAGCGATTGCTCTTCACAATCCCAGTGCAGCCCTGTCTGCCCCTAGGTCTCCTCCTGATGCTTTTATAAAACCACCTTTTTGCACCAAAGACGTCTCTAGAATTCTTTCCTGGCCGTCAGCTCCAGACCTCACCCCAGCAACACAGCAACAACATCCCCCCCCCCGCCCCAAAAAAGGGACATCACTGAGTGGTGCATGTACTCTCACGGCAGGACCCCTGGCCCTGTTCTCAGGCCTGGAAAGAAGCCCTTGGTCCAGCTGTGCACAGCCTCCCCGACCTATGCCTCTCCTCCCTCTCCACCCCAGCTGTGGGCTCTGACCCTGGCTAAAGGGCATGGGGCCTCTGCAGGCATCTTGTCTTGAAAACAAATGTTTGAGCAAGCATTGGATTTAGCAAACACCCTGCACCTTTGTGTGGCTGGTGGTGGCCCCTGGGGGGGGGGGTTTGGGGTGGGGACCAGATGTCAACATGGGACCACGCCTATCAGGGACGCAAAGCTGCTATTTGCTTTCTGGGGTTGACCCTTCCTCCCAGTCACTGTAATCTCTGGGTCCCCTGCAGCCCTTCCACACCTCGGGTGTGATTTTTGACACGGAGAACAAAGGTAAAAGGAAACGTAGATGCAATTAAATTTTCTTAGAACTTGCAGCCCATCCACGAATACTTTTTTCTTTAAGATTTTGATTATTTATTTATTTGAGAGAGAGAGCGTGCGAGCGCACAAGCAGGAGGAGGACCAGAGGGAGAGGGAGAAGCAGACTCCCCGCTGAGCAGGGTGTCCGACGTGGGACTGGATCCAACGACCCTGGGTTCATCACCTGAGCTGAAGGCAGATGCTTAGCCAACTGAGCCACCCAGGCGCCCCCCCCCATCCACAAATACTTGAGGCAAGCAGAGTGTAACCTTCCTCCAGGAACTCTCACTCTTACTGTTAATATCTTTCTAGATGGAAACTTCCTTTAGCCTTACCTCCCCCAACTCCAAAGTCTATAATCAATTGCTCGTCACAATCCCAGTGCAACTCTGTCTGCCCACAGGTCCTATGCCTGTGCTATCATCAAACCACCTTTTTGCACCAAAAACGTTTCAAGGATTCTTTCCTGATCGTTGGCTCACAAAACCCTGCTTCAAATCACATCATTTTCACTTTGCCCTGAGAGCAGACAATCTGGTGCCTTTTTCCCTACATCAAACATGGACTTCCACAAGCAACCCTGGCCTGGGGTCCCCTCAGAGACTGCAGTCATGCAATGCCTTTGGTCATGGGCCAAAGCATTAGCACCCAGAACTATCCACCTCGTCAGGACACACACCCATTTTTATGGAACAGGAAAGTGAAACTCCAAAGAGTGAGATGCCCCGGGTGCCTGGGTGGCTCAGTCCTTGAGTATCTGCTTTGGGCTCAGGTCGTGGTCCCAGAGTCCTGGGATCGAGCCCTGCATTAGGCTCCCTGCTTGGCAGACAGCCTGCTTCTTCCTCTCCCACTCCCCCTCTGCTTGTGTTCTCTCTCTTGTTGTGTCTCTCTTTGTCAAATAGATAAACACAATCTTTAAAAAAAAAAAAAAACAACCAAAAAGATGCCCATGCTTAGCTGGTAGACAGCAGAGTTAGGATCTGCCTAACTCAGAGTTAGTTAAGATCAGCTCTTCCTGCCTCTATGTCCAGAGCCTTTGCCATCTCACTGGGGGTGGGCATAAGGAGGGGAAGGAAGAGGAACGGCAGGGGATTAGAATTGGCTTGTGCTACCATATGGATTTTGTTCTGAGAACAATAGGGAGCTATGCAGGATATGTGAGCTAGGGATGGGGGCTGGCTGTTAGATCCCTCAGGAGTCAGGGCAAGGTAAAGGCCAGAATGCAGGGAGGGGAGACCAAGGGGGCTAATTCAGAATGCGAGTAAAGAGGATCTGGGATCAATAGGTGTTGGAGGTGGGCAAGAGGAAGGCTTGTGCTGGTGCGTGGCTCCAGTTCAAACACTCTCATTCCCTAACACCTGTGAGTCCAGATCCTATTAACTCATTCAAATCTCTCTGACAATTGTGCTGATATTTTTCTTGATTTTTAAAAGGATTTTATTTATTTGACACAGAGAGAGAGAACACAAGCAGGGGGAGTGGCAGGCAGAGGGAGAGCGAGAAGCAGGCCTCTCCGCTGAGCAGGGAACCTGATGTGGGGCTCGATTCCAGGGCCCCGTGATCATGACCTGAGCTGAAGGCAGTCGCTTAACTAACTGAGCCACCCGGGGGCCCCAGATATTTTTCTTGATTTCATCAAACATGAAAGCTGTAGGGGGCCACAGATTTTCATAATAAGCTTTCCAGAACAATCTGGCTCTTTACACTTAATATTGTGTGATGAAAAGGTAATAAGAAAAATCAAATTTAAAAAAAAAGAGATGAAAAGGTGAATCAGATTTATAATTACTGCCCAGGAAACATTTCTATGATTAACTCTTGAAAGGTAAAATAGGGACACCTGGGTGGCTCAGTTGGTTAAGCAGCTGCCTTCGGCTCTGGTCATGATCCCAGTGTTCTGGAATCAAGTCCCACATCGGGCTCCTTGCTCGCAGGGAGTCTGATTCTCCCTCTGCCTCTGCCTGCCACTCTGTCTGCCTGTGCTCGCTTGCTCTCTCTCCCTCTCTCTCTGACAAATAAAAAAAAAGAAAGAAAGAAAGGTAAAATAAATCTCAAAACAATGAGAATATGATCCAGTATGCATTTAAAAGAAAAAAGAAAAAATCTTTCCCTCACTTGATCTTTTTTTTTTTTTTTTTTTCATGATGTAGGAGCTCTCTGTTGCTGGAGCAACAGTGAGTCTGACCTGTTTTTTGAGTGACCTATTGCCAGGTCAGAATTTGGAGAGAGTGATGTGGATGACCCAGAGAGGGACAGCAACTGGCTGCAGGTTGCACAGCAATTTCACTGAGATTCTATACTTTGGGTTGGTTTGGTGTGAGATGAGCTGCCTCCTCAGGAGCTGCTGGTTTAGGGGGATCCCAGATTCCTGCCCCAGTCTGAGACCTGGCCCCAAGGAGGACGGGATATAAGGTGGATCCTTCCTCCTTGGCCCCTTCTGCCCCAGGTGTGCCTGGAGTCAGCTAAGCCTGAAGCTGACACAAGTTGTGGACCTGGAGAGGAGACAGGTGGGGTCAGACCAGTGGAAACTTACCTGCTTCCCACCAGGTCCTGTGTTTTGCTCAGACTGGCTTCTTGAAAACTCTCTCACAGCACCAGAACAACAAGAATCTGGGGCCTCTGTTGGCCTCAGCTGCAGCTGCGAATGCCAAAATCAGTAGGGGAGACTGAGACAAGCCCGAGGCCCTAGGGTGTTGGCGGGGTGGGGTGCTTTGTGTCTGGCCCCTCCCCCCACTTAGTAGAATGAATCAACAGTCCTAAGGAATGGGGTTCTACGAGGTAAATGAACAGCAGAAGGTTTCCCTGGGTAGCAGGCTTACCTGGAGGAGGAGCAGTTCTGGGAAGGGGACTGGGGCACTGCTGAGTTGAAGTCTTCTGGTTAAGCTGTTGCAGATGTTCTGAGAGGACCCTCCCCCACACCCTGTGGGAATCAGCTGAGAAGCAGGATAAGCAGATGCCAGGAAGGGGTCAGGAGCCTCGCTGCATACAAAAATGCTAAATAAAATATCAGCAAATTGAGTTCAGCTGCACTTTAAAGGACACCATACCAGGGGTATGCAAGTTTTTTTTTTTTTTCCTTCCTCCAAAAGGCAAGGAAAGTACAGCATCAGAAAGCCTCACTTACTCAGTGAAGAGATAAAAGGAGAAAAATACGAAATGATCATCTCACTGTGCTGGAAAAGCCTTGGATAGCATCCAGCAACCACTTCTGACTTTTTTTTTTAAGTTCTTAGTTAATGGGGACTAGGAGAAAATTAGTCTGATCAAAGATCATGATTGGAAAAAAATCATCTGTATCGTGTTGGATGGTGAAACAGAAGAGGTGACGTAGTCCAGGACGGGGCTGGAAAGCCCACAATCATGGCTACTATTAAACGCTGATTCAGAGATGCTGGCCAATGTAATAAAATAAGAAAAAGAATTGAGACCAGATGAGACCATCGTTGATAGAAAATCAGAAAGAGTAAACAAACAAAATAGATAAAAACAATGAGGAGACTGAATGCAAGACCAACGTAGGTGAAACACAGGATTTTTTTAAAAGATTTTTTTTATTTACTTGAGAGAGAGATATATATCACAGGTAGGCAGAGAGGCAGACAGAGAGAGAGGAGGAAGCAGGCTCCCCACTGAGCAGAGAACCCAATGCGGGGCTTGATCCCAAGACCCTGAGATCATGATCCGAGCTGAAGGCAGAGGCTTAACCCACTGAGCCACCCAGGTGCCCCGAAACACAGGATTTTTTTTAAAGATTTTATTTTTTTTTTAGGATTTTATTTATTTATTTGACAGACAGATCACCAGTAGGCAGAGAGGCAGGCAGAGAGAGAGGAAGCAGGCTCCCTCCTGAGCAGAGAGCCCGATGTGGGACTCGATCCCAGGACCCTAGGATCATGATCTGAGCCGAAGGCAGAGGCTTCAACCCACTGAGCCACCCAGGCGCCCCCAAGATTTTATTTATTTATTTGACAGACAGAGATTACAAGTAGGCAGAGAGGCAGGCAGAGAGAGAGGAAGCAGGCTCCCTCCTGAGCAGAGAGCCCGATGTGGGGCTCGATCCCAGGGCCCTGGGATCATGACCTGAGCCAAAGGCAGAGGCTTTAATCCACTGAGCCACCCAGGTGCCCCCCGAAACACAGGATTTTTAAGGCAAGAAAATTATTCTGTAGGATACGGTAATGGTGGAGACATGACATTGCACATTTGTCAAAACAAACAGAATATACAACCCAAAGAGTAAACTATAGGTTTCAGTTAATAATAATGTACCAGTACTCACTCATCAACTGTAACAAATATACCATACTAATGAAAGATGTGATGTTAATAATTGGGGAAACTGGGGCTGTAGGGAAGAGAAAAGTCTATGGGAGATTTTTTTCATTTTTTTTAAAATATTTTGTTTATTGGGACACCTGGGTGGCTCAGTTGGTTAAGCGGGTGCCTTCAGCTCAGGTCATGATCCCAGCGTCCTGGGATCGAGTCCCACATTGGGCTCCTTGCTCGGCAGGGAGCCTGTTTCTCTCTCTGCCTCTGCCTGCCACTCTGTCTGCCAGTGCTCGCTCTCTCTCTCTCTCTTTCCCTCTCTCTGACAAATAAATAAATTTAAAAAAATTTTAAAAAAAATGTTTTGTTTATTTATTTGAGAAAGAGAGAACTAGAGAAAGAGCACAAGCAGGGGGAGGAGCAGAGGGAGAGGGAGAAGCAGACACCCTGTTGAGCAGGGAGCCCCAAGGCAGAGCTCAATCCCAGGACCCTGAGATCATGATCTGAGCTGAAGGCAGTCATTCAACCAACTGAGCCAGCCAGGCTCCTCTATGGGAGCTTTCTAAACATTCTGCTCAGTGTTTCTATACTATAACTCTAAAACTGCTCTAAAAAATAAAATCAATTAATGAAAAAATAAATCAATAAAATAATTGCTAAAAAAGGTGCTTGCTCCTGTGTCACTGTTCAATAAACACCAACATGTCTAATATGGGTAAACCACATGGCACATAGTACAGGCTCAATGAACGTCAACTATTTTAAAATATTCTTCTAGGGGCACCTGGGTGGCTCAGTTATTAAGAGTCTGCCTTTGGCTCAGGTCATGATCCCAGGGTCCTGGGATCAAGCCCTGCATGGGGGGTGGTCTCTGCTTGATGGGAAGCCTGCTTCCCCCTCCCCCACTCCCCCTGCTTATCTTCCCTCTCTCATTGTGTCTCTCTCTGTCACATAAATAAAATCTTTTTTTTAAAGATTTTATTTATTTATTTGACAGACAGAGATCACAGGTAGGCAGAGAGGCAGTCAGAGAGAGAGGAAGGGAAGCAGGCTCCCTGCTGAGCAGAGAGCCCAATGTGGGGCTCGATCCCAGGACCCTGAGATCATGACCCGAGCCGAAGGCAGAGGCTTTAACCCACTGAGCCACCCAGGTGCCCCATAAATAAACAAAATCTTAAAAAAAAATAGTTAAAGCCATAATTTTTATGCTGTGCACATTTTACCACAAAAAATGAAAAGAAAAAAATGGATAATTTTGATAAATCAAAACTACAAATTCTGCTCTTCCAAAGACCATCTTTATTAACCGAAGAAGCAAGACACAAGCTGGGAGAAAATATTGGCAGTGCATAGAGCTAAAAAAGAACTTGTATCCAGAATATATAAAGAATTCTTAGAGGTGCATGGGTGGCTCAGTCGGTCTTAATTTTGGCTCAGGTCGTGATCTCAGAGTCCTAGGAATAGGGTCCCTTGTCAGGCTCACCACTCAGCAGGGATTCTGTTTCTCTCCCTTTCCCTCCTCCTCTGCCCCTATCCCCTCACATGTGCGCATGTGTTCTCTCTCTCTCTCTCTTTCTTTTTAAAAAGATTTTATTTATTTATTTATTTGAGAGAGATAGTGAAAGAGGGCAAGGGCAGGGGAAGCAGGAGAGGGAGAGGGAGAAGCAGATTCTGCGGAGCAGGGAGCCTGATGCAGGGCTCAATCCCAGGACCCTGAGATCATGACCTGAGCCAAAGACAAACTCTTCACCAACTGAGCCCTCTAGGTGCCCAACTTCCTTCTTTTTCTCTATAAAGGAACGTTTCTCTCCTTTTTTCTCTAGACTTGGCTATGGTTTTGCCATAGCTTACAAGTCCCGAATTGCAATTCTTCTGTCATTCCCAAATAAACCCATTTTGCTGGTAAAAGAACTGGCTGTTTTATTTTCAAGGCTGACATCATGAATGGATGAACAAACTGATTCATCTGTACCATGGGATACTCTTCAGCAATAGAAAGGAATGGACTACTGATGATGGGACAACATGGTTGGATCCCTAAAACGTCAGCCAGACAAGTTTGTTCTGCCTTAGCCTCTCATGCCTCTTCTTACCACCAAGTTGGACTCTGCTCTGAGCAAGCACCACTAACCACTGGAAAGCCTGCTTCTCATGCTACTCAGTCAGTGATTGAAAATTTGCAACGGTCCCTTTTAAGTCTAAATCTAAAGGCCTCCAGAAAACAGCCAGAGGGCCAGGTCTCTGAGGGGTGGAGAGAGCCCAGATCCCAAGGTGTGTTCACTTCCTGGGCTGCCATAGCTTAAATAATAGATTTTTTTTTCTCTCCCAGCTCTGGATGCCAGAAATCTGAAATCAAGGTGTTGATAGGCTGTACTTCTGAAGGCTCCAAGAGAGAACCTCCTCTCTTGCCTCTCTCCTGGCCTCTGCTGGCTCCAGCAATCCTTGCTGTCCCTTGCCTTATAGATGTGTCTATCTCTCCCTCGGTACCCACATGGCTTTCTCCCTGTGTGTGTGTCTTCTTTTCTTATGAGGACAGTCACTGGGTTGAGGGCTCACCCTCATCCAGTATGACCTTATCTTAATCTAAGTATATCTGCCAAGACTCTTCAATTAAGGTTACATTCTGAGGTTCTGGGTCTTGAATTTGGGGAGGACTCTATTGAAGTGAGTACAGGATGCTCCCTTGGGGGCCCCAGGAGCTGCATGAGGTATGTGTGCAGGTGTGAGTTCAATCAGCTCTCAAGGTCCCAGAGACCCCAAGGGACAAGTGCAGGGATAGTGTGGAGGCTGGCAGGGTCCAAGCAGAAAGGGCAGTGAGGAGGGGATGTTTCAAGTGCAGATCAGGAGAGGGAGAGAAGCTGTGTGCCCGGGAGGGCAATTCTCACCTTGCTCTGATGCTTACTCAGGCTTATTCACTCACAGTCTGGGGACAAGAGACCCTGGGATTCGCACCCACATCTGATCGAGGAGATCTGAGGCAACAGCCAGAATGATTTTTCAGACAGCATAGAACATTAAGCATCAAAGTCCATTTATTTGATGTGCATGGATTAAATCTGCATCCAAACTCAAGCACATCCCCAGGACATGGCTTTGCCCACCTGTCTGACCCTGTCCACACACCCAGTCTATTGCTGGTGACATGCTGGCAATAGACCTTCAACATCATGTAGTTCCCAGGTCTGTCCCTGCTCTGACCAACTTGCTGTACCCTCAGGCAGATAAGATACGTAGTGTCCAGGCATAAGAGGAAGATCAAAAATGTTATTTCTCCTTTATTTTCCCTTATTGCTCCCAAGGTCAGGAGCCATGTGATGTCTGACGCTCCAAAGGGAGGAAAACAGGGAGGCGGTGAAGGCGGAAGAGCGGGTGTCCCAATCTCAATGAATCTCTGGTGTGCTCTGTGGCCTTGGTCAAGTTGTTGCCCTTTCCAGGCCTCAGTTTCCCCAACTGCGAGATGGGGTACAGGGGTTGGTGCCTGAGGACCTCCCAAATCCTTGCTAACATTCTAGAGAAGCCCTGGAAACTTTCTCAGACTCTAATGCTGGGCCTGGAGTTTTCCCATGTTGTCCAGAGGGGACTTCGACATCTTTCTATTGTACGTAGACAGAAATCTGGCTTCATTTTGGGGAAACAGGCAAGGGTGCAGCATCTAAGACTGGGGGCTGGCTGGAAGGGGGCTGGATAAAATGACCTCCCAGAGGTAGGGCTTCACCTCTTTCCATAGGGCAGGGATCCCAAACTCATTTGCATAAAGACACAGTCCAGTCAATCGGAGCCAGAGGCCATTCTTCTGTGGCCTGGGAGGGCCTACCCTGAGGTTCCATCCCAGGTGGCCAGTCCCCTGCTGGCTCAGAGGTCTGTCTCCCGAAGGTCCTGACCATGGTCATGTGTACTGCTGGGAGTCCAGGAGCGTGGTCCATTGACCTCCTTCTGCCCCAGGAAAAGCTGATGGTCCTCGTCAGTGGACAGGAAGTCAGGAGGCCTCTTAGTTCCAGGGGGCAGTTCCTCAACACCCTGGAATGAAAAGTGAAGAAAGACACCGTCAGAGACCCCATTCTGCTCTGTGTCAGCTCATCCTCCAGATGGGATCACTGAGGGCCTAAAAGTACAGAACCTGGGCAGGAGTTGCACAACCATCCCCTTGGTCAGTGCATCAGCCAGTCTTATCCCTTCTGCCTCCAAAACCTGCCTCCCTCTCACTCTGACTTTCAGGCTGCTCCCCTTCAAGAAAATAAATATTTCGCCACAGCTGCTCAAAGGAGCTTTAAAAACATTCCAGCCAAATCCCTTCCCTCTCCATACCTCCTCTTCTCAAGCTTCTGGCCTCAGCCTCTTCATCTGCTGTGCCCTCCATCCAGAATGACTTTCCCCCAGGTCTTCCGAGGGCTGGCTCCTCCTAAGGGGCTCTACCTCCTACCTCTTCCAAGAGGCCACCCTCATCACAGTACCCTGTTTCACTGCCATTACCTGCTGAAAACTTACTTATTTCTCAGTTTAGCTTTTATCTGCTCCTCCTAGACAGTGGACATGAACTCCAGCCCAGAGTAGGGCTGGGGACATAGCAAGTATGTAAGAAATGAGAAAATGAAACAGGGATTCCAAAGCAGGGGCAGGTCTGGGTCAGGAACAGCATCTTCCAAATTCAGGGCATTCACATAGCAACCACATGACTTTGGGTGAATTTGGCCCACCCCCAGTCATGTTTCTTATGTAAGATTTCTCTAAGTTGACTCACTTTTGGATTAAGTACTTTTATTTACAGAAGAGATTTTAAATCAGTACCTTAAAGGTAAACCAGTTTCACTTGCCACAGCCTGGAAGTAATCCAAAGAAATGAATAATATGAGATTCTATTCAGTCTTTTTTTTTTTAAAGGGCTTAATAAAAAGTGTGGAAGACATGTCAGCTCTCAAGCAAGGCTGTTCGCTGGAAGAGGTTGAGAAAGATGGTGACTCACCATGTTCCTCCCCTGACTTACGGCCATGCCCAGGGGATCAAAAGTCACTTCACTGTCCCTCCCCTGCTCTGGGAGCCAGCCCTGTGACTGACCTTCCCCAAGCTGTCATCCAAGGTAGCCACTTCTTCCTTGGGGGTCACCGATGCTGTCTGCCATGCAAGATCCCACCACAGCAGCCCAGGACTCAAGGCACTGCGCTTGGTGGGGCCTGAGGGGAAAGGGGGGTAGTTAGTGAAGAGGTGATGAGAACTGGAGAGAGAGGGGAAAGGGAGCATTCTGATGGGTTCCAATCCCAGATTCTCGTTAATGACCCACTGGGTACCCTGGCAAGCCTCTGCCCGTCTCTGGGCTTCAGTTTTCTCATCTACACAGTAAGGGGGTCTAATACATCAGCGGGTGGTTCATTATTTCCCCAGCATCTAGAATACTGTCTGGCACAGAGCATTCAAGAAAGCCCCGGTGAATGTAAAGTCTGAGATACAGGAAGCAAGAACGGGTATTGTGATCACTATAGTGTGATCACTACAGATGTCTCCTGAAGTCTTCCCACTTCTCGAGGGGCATTCAAAATCCCCGGATGGACACGGAGCCCCTGAGGTCCTGCTGAGAAGCTATTTCAGCACAATGGACAGAGCCTCGCGGCTCCACCCCATATTCTCTGGCAAGGACAACGTTTTGGAGGCGGGGGAGAGACTAGATAGATAGGTAGAAGTGGGGAGGGGTGGCTCAGTTTTCTTCTGCCTTTGCAAAATGGGACCAGCCCTGCGAGTTTGTCCCCACGGCGACACAGCAGAAAGGGTGCTGATGCATCAAGCACGTGGTGGCCATTTGGCTGACGAGAATGTCTTTTCTCTTCTTCCTGCTGGGTGGGTCCTGGAGGCAGAGGGATCCACAAGGTGATCTCTGAGGAGGACATATGCCCTGCTTACCTGTCAAGCAGCTGATGAGGGCTCCACATAGCACAGTGCTCAGCGTGCCAAGGGCACCATAGTAAAGGTAGGAAATGGCATAGAAGCTGTCAGCTAAGGCAGGTCGATCAAGGTCCATTTCAGGGCTGGGAGTAGGAGAGGAGTGCATGAGTCCAAAAGCCACTCCCAGTTTGTTCATTTCCTCCCATTTCCACTGCCATGGCCTAGGGCAGTATTCCATTATTTCTCACTCAGATGTGTGTGGTAGCCACTTCTCTTCCTCTCAGGCTAACCCACTCCCACCCATAGGAGTTCTCTACACACAACCAGAGGGAGCATTACTGAAATGTAACTCAGATTACCTCCTGCCACTGCTCACCACTCTCCATGGGTCCGTATTACCCTCAGAATCTACCCAAATCAAACTCTAAGACGAAAACATTAGGTGTGCGTCTTTATGACTTTGGATTTGGTAATAGTTTCTTAGATGTGACTCCAAAAGCACAAGCAGCCCAAGAAAACAGAGATAAATTGGACTTCTGTGCATCAAAGGACACTATAAAGAGAATGAAAAGACAATCCAGAGTGGAAGAAAATATCTGCAAATCATACATATGATGAGGATCTAGTATCCAGAATACATAAAGATTTAAAGAATATACAAATTAGAACTCAACAATAAGGGGCACCTGGGTGGCTCAGTGGGTTAAAGCCTCTGCCTTTGGCTCAGGTTATGATCCCAGGGTCCTGGGATCGAGCCCCACATCTGGCTCTCTGCTCAGCAGGGAGCCTGCTTCCCCCTCTCTCTCTGCCTGCCTCTCCGCCTACTTGTGATCTGTCTGTCAAATTAAAAAAAAAAAAAAAAAAGAACTCAACAATAAAAAAAAAAAAAATGAGCCAGTTAAAAAAATGGGCAAAGGGTTTGGATAGGCATTTCTAAAAAATAAAAAATAAATTAAAAAAAAAAAAAAGCTATAGAGTCTCAGTGGGTTAAGCGTCTGCCCTCAGCTCAGATCATGATCTCCAGGGCTCTGGGATCAAGCCCCACTTCGGGCTCCCTGCTCTGCGGGGAGCCTGCTTCCCCTTCTCCCCTCTGCTCTTCCACCCCCGCTCGTGCTCTTCCTCTCACTCTGCTCTCTCAAATAAATAAATAAAACCTTTAAAAAGTGTTCAAAAAATAATTTAAAAAGAATGTCTATATGATCAGTATTTCCACTTCTAGGTATAGACCAAGAGAAATGAAACCATATGTCCCTACCAAAACTCGCACACAAATGTTCATAGCAGCACTGTTCACAGTAGCCAAAAAGTGGACATAACCGAGTTGTCCAAGGGATGTATGGATAAACAAAATGTGGGCCATCCACACAGGAATATTATTCAGCCATAAAAAGGAATCAAGCCCTCATATGTGTTACAATGTGGATAAACCTTGAAAACATCAAAAACAAAACAAAAATTTTGAAAACATTACACTGAGTGAAAAAAGCCAGATGAAACAGGCTGTCTATTGTATAATTCCATTTATAAGAAGTGTCCAGACAAGCAAATCCATAGCAACAGAAATCGGATTAGTGGTTGCCAGAAGCTGGAGGGAAAGCAACTGCTCATGGGGATGGGGGTTCCTTGTGAGGTGATGAAAATGTTCTTGAGTTAATGGTGATGGTTGTATAACCTTGTGAATCCACTAAAACCACTTTTAAATGGTTCATTTTATGGTCTGTAAATTATATCTCAATAGTAATAATAATAAATGTAAAGAATCAGACCACATTCTTCTGCCAATCTATCCTTTCTCGGCCCACTAAATACACCCCATCCCCTCCATCATTGGAATGCACTAAACTGAACCTGACCCCAAGCCCTTTGCACTTGCCCTTCTCTCCACTGGGAATGCCCTTCCTTCACTGTCCTGAGAGCACATTCCTCCTTTTCATTCAGACTCAGTTTAAGAGGCCCCCTCCCCCACCGCACCCTCTCAGGCCATGCTCACCTTGTGTTCCTGCTGGAGGTGTTGGTGGCAAGGAGCTGGCCCAAGAATTCAGAGGCATTAGCTGAGGGCATGACACAGCCATCAGCTGATGACGGCAGGACTCCCAAGGACTGGGTGCTGGGCGGGTACAGAGTGGCACCCACAGCCACCCACAGTGAAAGCGCCATGCCAGTGGCCAGCCCGGAGAGGACACCCTGGGGGCAGAGTCTAGGTCAGGGGAGAGAGGTCTTGTGCCCTCCCAACCCCTAGCTGCCCCCACTCACCAACGTGTTGCAGGCAGAAAGAAACATCCCCAGAATGAAGGCTCCAAGGAGGGGGCCACTGATGACTCCCATGACGGTGAAGGAGCCCTGCAAGAGGGGGGAGGGAAAGGGGAGCTGAGGGCAGAGCCATCCCACCTCTCCTGGCTTCAGTTTGTTCGCTGGGAAAGCAAGACCTGAGGAATTCCATTGTGGACCTTGAGACCCATGCTTGTTTCCCTAAAGGGGACAGGACTCCCTGTTCCTGCCTCTCTCCCCTGTGTTGGATAAATTCTGGTCCCACCTCCAAGTCACTCCCCCCACCCCACCTCCCACTGCCACTGCCACCAGCCAGTTGACTGCAGAAAGTCATCAGGCGGGTGGCATCAGACCAGTTCTGCCATGAAAAGTAGGACCCTTTCTGGGTTGCAGTTCAAAGCAGACCATGCCCTGCTTCCTGTGGCGATGGGGTAGGTCAGGGAGGGATGCTCACCTGGAGGACACCTCCCCCCAGCAGCGAGGACAGAGCTGCCACGGTGAGACAGGCTGAGCCGTAGATGAGGGCTGTGGCAGATGGGGGGGTGGCATAGTCAGAGGGGAGAGGCTGCCCTGCCCCCCCCCAGGTTCCCCCCCCAACTCACAGAGCCCCTTGGAGATCATCACGAGTCTCCGGGGTGCGAGGCTCGGCAGCCGAGGTTTGATGAGGTCCTCCACGGTGACCGCGGCCATGGCGTTGATGCTGGTGGAGGCAGTGCTGAGCATAGGGTGGGGAGGGTGGTCAACAGGCCTCATCAAGGGGCTGGCCACACCCCTCTCTGCGGTCCACCTGCTGGGGGAGGCCCCAGCTGCTCATACCATCTGACCTAGCCCAAGGGCAGAGGCATGGGTAACAGACAGAATTCCTCAAGAGTGGAGGAGATGTCCACCATCCCACCATCCACGCCCCCAGCCCTAAGACACCCTCACGGGAGCAAAGGCACCCCTGACCAAGGACATGAATGACACAAGTTCTCATTACACAGCAGTCATAGGCTGCTGAGAACTGCATGGGACCCTGGTCACAGCAGGAGCAGGGATGAGCCAGAAGTCGCAGAATATTTGGAATGTGAGGCCCCTGAGGGCAGGAGTGGGGTACCACTCCTGTGGTCACAGCTGTGCCCTGGGACTCAGAATGGCAGTAGAGGCCACATATGTACATAGTAGGTGCTCAGTACATGCTCAATAACATTTGTTTGGGGGCCAAAGGAAGGAAAGAAAGAAGGGAGAGGGGAGACAGGTGAGGTCCTGCCAGGTGATAAGAAGGTGAAAACCCCACAGCTGGGGTCCTTGTCCTCAGGGCACACCTTCTGCTAGGGCCACCCCCTTCTTCTAGGGCCCCCCTGAACTGCCCACTGGGGACCAAGCAGGAACTGTAAATGATGGACATGCCCAGAACATTCTATCCCACAGGGGGACAGCCGGGTGAGCAAGGAGGGCTGCTCACCTGAGGGTGCCACTGTAGGCACAGGCCAGAAAGAGCCCAGGGACTCCAGGCAGGTCCTCGAAGATGTCCAGCACCAGCAAGGGCATGTACTGGGTGAGTGGGTGGGGGGAGTTGGCGTCCAGGACAGCAGCACCCCAAGGACAAGGGATTCTGTCTGTCCTCACACTGCATGTCCCCGGGGCCCAGTGCAGACCGGGCTCACAGCAGGCACTGAGTGTGTGTTTGCTGATTGACTGCGTGCCCCGAAGGACAGTCACTGAGCCCCACCACGCACAGAGCCCTGGGATCCCAGTGAGGCAGAGTCCCACGTCATCTCTGCTTTACTGATAAGGACAGTAAGGCTAATAGGTGCGGTCCTTGGCTGAGGTTGCACAGTCAGGCAGTCCAGGAGCTGACCCCAGCAGAGGACAACAGATGGGACAGCCTTCCATTTTCTGCTAATTCTGAACACTCTGAACCAGAGGGGCCTCCTGCCCCGATGCTGTGGCTGACTCACCTGTTGACCTTAGACAATTGCTTCCCACCCACTCCAGCCCCAGTTTGCTCATCTGTAAAGTCAGGGCCATGACAGCCTTGGCCTCATCACATGTTGAAAGATTTTATGGGAGACTAACTGTGAAGGGAACAGCATGAGGAACAGAGTAGGCACTTGTGGCATGAGAGCTGGTGATTACTATAATCAACACCATCATTTCATGAACCATGATCCCATCTCCTCCTTAATATCCCTCGGGGAGTCTATGACTCTAAATCCGAATGTGCCCATCCCCTGTGCATTCCCTCCCCCCATGGCTCCCCATTGCCTCCCAGCCTTGTTCTTCCCCTCTCCTTCCAGATCCTCCTCTGAGCCAAGCTCTTTGCTGCCCCTGGACCTCTGCACAGGCTGTTCTCTCTTCTAGATGCCATTCCACCCTTGCCCGGAGAGGTTCATCCATGCAGCAGTTCAGAGTGGGGATGGGGAAGGCAGGAGTGGCCTAGGAGCCTTGGTCAGACTTACCTGATCAGGGGCGGAGATGCGCCCTGCAAGGAGAGGGTCACAGTCTACATAGATCGTGAACATGATGATACCACAGCCAGCAGCGCTGAACACGATCAGGAACAGGCCCAGCTGGTTGATGAGCAAGGCCCTGCCGGGGAGGCACAGCCTCAGGCTGGGTTGGGGGTCGACAGCTGGTCCCAGAGGCCCCCACCCTGCACCTCCTCAACACTCACAGCTTGGCCTGCTTCTCTGTGCGACAGGCCACATAGCGTTGCACCTGTGCTTGGTTCACACCATACATTGAGAGCCACACCAACGTGCCTCCCACAATAAAAGTCCAGAATGTGTAGCGGCTCCGCGGGTCCAGGTCAAAGCTGGATAAGGGAGGGACAAGACAGCCATATGGGAACGCCACATTGACTTTGCCCTCCCAAGGGCCCCAGATGGCCATTCTGAACCTTATGGGCCTTGAGGGGGCTTTTGGGGCGGGTTTTGAAGTGTATGAGTATGAGTTTGCCAGATTGAAAATTTTGTTTACTGAGTCATCCATGTATGCATTCAAAACCTCTTGGTGCCCAGCTGTGACCTCAGGGAGCCATCAGTGTCCACCCTGGGCTGGGGGACATGGTCAGGACAGATGGAAGGATGGGGGGCTAGGGCAGTCTAGAGAGGGGAGGCAAATGTTTGGTCTGTGGAGAGTCTGGGAAGGGAAGCAGGGAGGACTTCCTGGAGGAGGAGGCACTGGTTGGCTTCTCCCAGGGCAGAGGGATGTCACCTCCACCTCTTTGCAGTACCCTCTCTACAATTTTACTCACTCCATCAGGTTCATCCGGGAGTGGTTCTGGGCAATCTCAAATACGTTCCTGGGCCCACCCACCAGCATGATCCCGCGGGCTAGGACAACCCAGAAGCCGGTTAGCATCACCACGACCTGGAACACATCAGTCCAGACCACAGCCTTCATGCCGCCCTGCAAGACGTGACAGATGGGGAGGCAGGGGTTCAGACAGGAATCTGTCTGAGGCCAACCCAGTTTGGCTTTCAACAGTGGCTGGCACTGATGCCTCTCTCTGCCTGTTTCCTCATCTGGAATATGGTGTTGTGAGGATTCAGTTAGTTCATGTGGGGAAAATCTTTGCCACAGCACCTAGCACGTACAAGTTCAGTGAGTGAACACGTGTTGGCTGCCCCCGTTATCATTACTACTACTACCATTATTCTTAGTTATAGCTTTTACCCTTCAGCCTCCATACCTCTGCCTTCCCATGGGAGCCCCTGGATTTGCCTTTGGAGAAGCCCCTTCTCCCTCAAAGGCCATTCATGGGAAGCCAATCTACTCCCAGCTCCAAAAATAGCCAATCAGAACATCTTCCCCAGCCCCCCAAACTTCTGTGATTGGTTCATCCAATCACAGCACGCAAGACTGAGGCCAGTCCATCCTGAAATAGGAGCTTACTTTCTGAGCTGATGGGACCCCAAGAGATGGGAGAGGGGCCCACAGGATGCTGTTGTAGCCCCTGGATCCAGCCAGTCCTGAAGTTAGGCTATCCCTGGACTCTCAGCAACAAGACTTTCTTTTTCTTTTCTTTTTAACTTGACAGAGATCACAAGTAGGGAGAGAGGCAGGCAGAGAGAGGGGGGGAAGCAGGCTCCCCGCTGAGCAGAGAGCCTGATGCGGGGCTCGATCCCAGGACCCTGGGATCATGACCAGAGCCGAAGGCAGAAGCTTTAACCCACTGAGCCACCCAGGCGCCCCAGCAACAAGCCTTTCAAATGACTTGTTATTAAGATAAGGAAACAGCTGGGATGCAGGCTTCTTCAGCCGGAAGGGAAAGTAAGGAGTGGATGATGGCTTCAGGGTGTCCCCCACCCAGTGCGCATGGACCCCCACGTGGGGTGGGGGTGTCACTCACCACAGTCGTGTAGAAGGTACAGATGGCTCCAGTGGACAGGAGCGATGCCCAGATGTCCAACCCGGTCACTGTGCAAGGAAACCGCCCCCCATTAGGCATCCAGGCAGGGTGCAAACTTGGCCCCTAGTGTCTAGGGTCCTCATCTCTCCGGGATTCTTCCCTCCCCGAGTCTCTCCCAGCGCTGTCCCTCCCCTCTCCTTCGGTCTGGTCTCAAAGCCTTTGCTCTCTCCGGGTCACCCTCCCTAGATCTCCCAGAGTCAAACCTTGATTCAGGATGAGTGCGGGGGCGTAGATCACGATGCCGGTATACAGCATCTACGGGTGGAGAGGCGGGACCAGGTGAGGCCCGCGGAGGACGTGGGAGGGGGAAGGAGAGAATAGTGGTGGCGGAGCTTGTGGCGTCCGGTGAGTAGGGGGGATCCCACACAGGGTGGGGGCGGGGTCAAGCCGGGGGTATGGGGGGCGGGCCTTCGGGCCAAACCTCCTGAACCGGCCGCAGGGGGCGGGGCCAGAAAGCTTGAGGCTGGGCCTGGGAAGGGCGTTGCAGGATGAGGGTTGGGGGGGAACCAC
>PISX010024470.1:0-27840 GCA_004024625.1 Mellivora capensis
TTTTTCAAAGAAATGGAACAAATAATCCTAAAATTTATATGGAACCAGAAAAGACCTCGAATAGCCAAAGGAATATTGAAAAAGAAAGCCAAAGCTGGTGGCATCACGATTCCAGACTTCAAGCTCTATTACAAAGCTGTCATCATCAAGACAGTATGGTACTGGCACAAAAACAGACACATAGATCAATGGAACAGAACAGAAAGCCCAGAAATAGACCCTCAACTCTATGGTCAACTAATCTTCGACAAAGCAGGAAAGAATGTCCAATGGAAAAAAGACAGGCTCTTCAATAAATGGTGTTGGGAAAATTGGACAGCCACTTGCAGAAAAATGAAATTGGACCATTTCCTTATACAACACATGAAAATAGACTCAAAATGGATGAAGGACTTCAGTGTGAGAAAGGAATCCCTCAAAATCCTTGAGGAGAACACAGGCAGCAACCTCTTCGACCTCAGTTGCGGCAATGTCTTCCTAGGAATATTGCCAAAGGCAACGGAAGCAAGGGCAAAAATGAACTATTGGGATTTCATCAAGATCAAAAGCTTTTGCACAGCAAAGGAAACAGTTAACAAAACCAAAAGACAACTGACAGAATGGGAGAAGATATTTGCAAACAACAAATCAGATAAAGGCTAGTGTCCAAAATCTATAAAAAACTTATCAAACTCAACACCCAAAGAACAAATAATCCAATCAAGAAATGGGAAGAGGACATGAACAGACATTTCTGCAAAGAAGACATCCAGATGGCCAACAGACACATGAAAAAGTGCTCCACATCACTCGGCATCAGGGAAATACAAATCAAAACCACAATGAGATACCACCTCACACCAGTCAGAATGGTTAAAATTAACAAGTTAGGAAATGACAGATGCTGGCAAGGATGCGGAGAAAGGGGAACCCTCCTACACTGTTGGTAGGGTTGCAAGCTGGTGCAACCACTCTGGAAAACAGCAGGGAGGCTCCTCAAAATGTTGAAAATAGAACTACCCTATGACCCAGCAATTGCACACTGGGTATTTACCCTAAAGATACAAATGTAGTGATCCAAAGGGGCACGTGCACCCGAATGTTTATAGCAGCAATGTCTACAATAGCCAAACTATGGAAAGAACCTAGATGTCCATCAACAGATGAATGGATAAAGAAGATGTGGTATATATACACAATGGAATACTATGCAGCCATCAAAAGAAATGAAATCTTGCCATTGTGATGATGTGGATGGAACTAGAGGGTATCATGCTTAGTGAAATAAGTCAATCGGAGAAAGACAACAATCACATGATCTCCCTGATATGAGGAAGTGGAGAGGCAACATGGGGGATTTGGGAGGTAGTAAAAGAATAAATTAAACAAGATGGGATTGGGAGAAGACAAACCATAAGTGACTCTTAATCTCACAAAACAAGCTGAGGGTTGCTGGGGGGAGGGGGTTTGAGAGAGGGAGGTGGGGTTATGGACATTGGGGAGGGTATGTGCTATGGTGAGTGCTGTGAAGTGTGTAAACCTGGCGATTCACAGACCTGTACCCCTGGGGATAAAAATACATCGTATGTTTATAAAAATTTTTAAAAATTTTTTAAATTAAAAAAAAATGAACCTATCAATTTTAAGAAAAAATGAAGCAAATATAGTAACAGACAAAATCCAGCTGAATACATACATAAAACAGAATTTTTTAAAAAAATTAATCACCTCCTAAACCTGCAGCAAATACTTTGAGGAGTTAACAATTACAATTATGTAAAGAACATTATTTCTTCCAGGATAACAAGGAAAAACTCATTTAATATCTAGAAAAGGACTTTTACAAGAGAGAAATTAAATTTCCTCTCATAAAAGAAAATAAATTATCCGAAGAAAATTTCACCAAGAATTCCTAAATTGAGATATTATGATAATCTCTCACAATAACCAACCAGTTATTTATTAATAATTCATTACTATACCGATATAGTGATAAAAACAAGATGCCGTTCAATGGACAAATGGATAAGTAAGATATGGTCCATATATATAATAGAATATTATGCCTCCATCAGAAAGGATGAATACCCAACTTTTGTATCAACATGGACGAGACTGGAGGAGATTATGCTGAGCGAAATAAGTCAAGCAGAGAGAGTCAATTATCATGTGGTTTCACTTACTTGTGGAGCATAAGGAATAACATGGAGGACATTGGGAGATGGGAGAGGAGAAGTGAGTTGGGGGAAATCGGAGGGGGAGACAAGCCATGAGAGCCTGTGGACTCTGAGAAACAAACTGAGGGTTTAGGAGCAGGGGTGGCGGGGTGAGCCTCGTTGTGGTTATTGTGGAGGGCACGTATTACATGGAGCACTAGGTGTGGTGCACAAACAATGAATTTTGGAACACTGAAAAAATACAAAAATAAATTTTAAAAAAAGAATACATAGGGCAGCTACTTGAGAACTCTGAAAAGTAAATAGCAAGAAGATCAGAAAAGAAAAAACAGAAATCAAAGTATTACTGAGCTGACAGTGAGTTTTAACTTTTATTTTACTTTGGAATATCTTGGCCTATACTTAGTTTGGCCTGAAACTCAAAAATGGAATTTGGTTAGAGAAAGTGCCAAGAGAATCCCTCCAGTTCTGGATCAAGGACCTCGGGGCACAAAAAAAAAACTAACACAGGACATCTGGGTGGCTCAGTCAGTTATGTGTCTGACTGCAGCTAAGGTCATAATCTCAGGTCCTGGGCTTGAGCCCCATATTGGGCTTCACATTCAGTAGAGTCTGCTTCTCTCTTTCCCCCTACCCCTCCCCCTGCTTGTGTTCTCTCTCTTTCTCTCTCTCAATAAATAAAACTTTAAAAAAGAAAAGACAAGACCAACACTAACAGAGAGAGCAAGAAGTCCATTTTTTTTCCCATTTGCTCATGCCCCAGCCCCAAACAATCCAATGGTCGCTCAGTGACCATAATAGAGATGGCAATGGAAGAATGTGTGTCTAAAACTTTATGTGACAAGAATCTTCCATCTCCAATCATATGAGCTGTACTCCAAAGACGATAAGAAATCTCCCCCAACCCCACCACCCATCTCTGTCCTCTTGCTGTTTTGCACCAGATGTGGAGAGAATCACAGGAAGTGCATGAGTGGAATAAAGACCCATGGTTATGGCCAGCAAACCAAAAAGGGAAGCCGGAAGAAACAGAAAAGCACAGAGAAAATTGCAGAATGAAGAATGTGAGAAAATGACACCATAAATTGTTTATGAATCCTGTCCTCACCCACAAGCTACATATGCATATATTTGAACTTGAACAGCATACCAACAACTCTAAAAAGTGAACCATGATGTAGACCACTACCCAGATCTCACACTGGCCACTGAGAGTGATACATACACAAAAAAGACCCTTTGCACTATAAAAGCTTTGGAAACAAAACTGACATTGAAACCATAACCTGCAGAAAGCTGGTTACAGTTTATGGTCTGAACCCAGATAGGCCAATTGCCAACTAAAACAAAAATATCCATATTTTTCATATGATTTTAATAAGACCTAGAGTCTCATAACATAATATTCAAAATGTCCAGGATATAATTTAGAATTACTTGATATATGATGGATGAACCAGAAAAATCTCAACTCACAATGGGAAAGACCATCAACAGATGCCAATGATGAAGTGACACAGATTGTATAATTATCTGACAAAGCATTAAGCAGCTATTGTAGGGATGCCTGGGTGGCTCAGTTAAGCGTTTGTCTTTGGCTCAGGTCATGATCCCAGGGTCCTGGAATCGAGCCCCGCTTTGGGCTCCCCATTCTGCAGAAGCCTGCTTCTCCCTCTCTCACTGCCCCTGCTTGCATTCCCTCTCTTGCTGTCTCTGTCAAATAAATAAATAAATAAATAAATAAAATCTTTTTAAAAAATAAATAGGGGTGCCTGGGTGGCTCAGTGGGTTAAGCCTCTGCCTTCGGCTCAGGTCATGATCTCAGGGTCCTGGGATCAAGCCCCGCATTGGGCTCTCTGCTCAGCAGGGAGCCTGCTTCCTCCCTCTCTCTCTGCCTGCCTCTCTGCCTGCTTCTGATCTCTGCCTGTCAAAATTTTTTTTAAAAATCTTTAAAAAATAAATAAGTAAAGCAGGTATTATAAAAATGCTCCAATAAGTAAGGGGAAATCTTGAAATAAATGGAAAGGTAGAAAATCTTGAAATAGAATATATTAAGAATCCAGTGGAAACTCTAGAACTGAAAAATGTAATAACAAACTTAGAAACTTACTGGATGGGCTCCATAGCAGAATAGAGATTGCAAAGGAAATTACTGAATTTAAAGATAGAGTAATAGGGACTGTACAATCTGAAAAACTGACAGAAAATGAATAAAAAATTAAATTAAATTACACAGAACAACAGAAATCTGTAGGACAGTAACAAAAGGTCTAGTAGTGGTGTCATCTAAGCCACACAGAATCATGAAAATGTTTATAAAAAAATTTTTTGAAGAAATAATGGCTTGAAACTACCCAAATTTAGAGCAAAGACATATACTTACAGGTTTAAGAAACACACTAAACCCAAATAGAATAAACCCAGGAAATCTATGCCCAGACCTATCATAATCTGCTGAAAACTACAGACAAAGAAAATATCATGAAAATAGCAAGAGAAAACTAATGTATCATTTACAGGGAAAAATTATTCAAATGACTTATGTAGGCCAGAAGGAAGTGGAACATTTCATTATATTCTTCAATGTTGAAAAGAAACAATTATCAACCCAGAATTCCATATCCAGAGAAAGTATCTTTTAGGAGTGAAGGTGAAATGGGGATATTCTCAGACGAAGGTAGATAAAGCAAGAGAATTTCTTGCCAGTTGATATGTGCCAAAAGAAATGTTAAAGAATTTCTTCAGACAGAATGGAAAAAATTCCCAAAAGATGCCTACAGCACTGAGAATGAAAGAAGAACAGCAGAAATAGTAAATATTTGGGACAATATAATAGACTATTCTTATCCTCTATAGTTCTTTAAAATATGCTTGATATTTGAAAGTAAATATTTTAATGCTGTCTTGATAGGGTTTTCAATGTATGTAGATATAATACATAAAACAATTACAATATAAGGGGGAATAATAAAAGGAACTATATGGGTGGAAGGTAACTGGGTGTTTCACTGAAAATAAATTCTTTAGGAGTTAAGATGGCAGAGGACTATGGGACCCTAATTTCATCTGGTCACTGAAAATCAGCTAGATAGTATCAAATCAATCTGAACATCTGCAAAATCAACCAGAGATACAAGAATTGTTACAATTCTATAAATAGAAAAGTGGCCACTTTTTTGCAGGGTAGGAGGTGTGGAGACATGAATCCAAGGTGATATATAGGAAGATAAACCGGGGGGAGGGAACCTCCACTGGAAAGTGGTATAAGCAGTGAAATACAAAATAGAACTTTTAAAATTTTGCCTCAAAGGTGTTCAAGAGGCAAAACAAGGTGGAATCCCAGGTGGGAGAACAGGGCCTCAGGATCCCCAAGGTCACAAAAAGAATAGAGGTATCTGAATGCAGCAGAGTCCCCGGCACTGGAGTGGGGAAATGAGTTGCAAACAGTGATCCCAAGAGCAGGATTTCTGCTCAGTGTTTCCATAAATCAGAAACACTGCACAGTTGGGTGACCACTCTCCAAGGAGGGTCCAGCAAGAGGCAGAACCCTGGCGACACCCTCCTCACTCTCTCCCAGGAGGAACAGTGGGGGAGAGCACCACCAGAATTCGTAAAGTTTGGACACTTGAAAGGAAATGGGATCACGTGCCTGATATTAAAATGCTCAGTCACAGGATGGGTGAACACAGAGTTCAGACAAAAAGAGAAACCAGGGAGACAAAACTGATTGACTGCTTTTCTGTGAGGGCTCACTGAAATGTAGGGGACATGAACTTTCAGCTCTGGGGCTAGAGATTGGGGCACTGCCATTTTCATCCTCCACACTAGCTCCAGAGTCACTTACACTAAACCTTAGCCCCCTGACAAGGGGGGGTGCAATTCCTCCTGGGCAAAGACACCTGAGAATCAGTGCAACAGGCCCCTCCCCCAGGAGACCAGCAGAAACTTTCAGTGAATACCAAGTTTACAGATCATATAGAACTGTTAACTCTAGCTCTTGGGCAAAGAAGTATATAGCATTCATGTATTTTTCTTATTATTCTTTAGTCTTTCAGCTTTATGTTTAATTTTCCTTTTCAGATATTTTCTTATTTTATCAATTATTTTTAAGTCATTTTAATTTTCATTTTTACACTTAGGTTTTATACATATTTTTTTCTCATTTTTTGCTTCATTGTATTCAACTTCATTTTTTTATATTATGTTTTTCTTTCTTTCCTATTTGGGTTCTAGTTTCTTCTAACAAACAGACCAAAATACACCCAGGATCTAAGTTCATTGCTCTGTTCAACTTCTTATTTGATTTTATTCTTTTTTTTCTTTCTTTCTTTTTGGTTTCTCTTCTCTTCTAATTTGTGTACCGTATATTTTTCTGGTGTCACTGTTGCTATTCTTGTATTTTCCCTCTCTTTCATCTATTTTTTTCTGGACGTAATGCAAGATGAAAGAACTCACCCCCAAAAAGAGAACAAGAGGCAGTACTCACTGCCAGTGATTTAATAAATATGGATATAATTAAGATATCAAAACTAAAATTCAAAACAATGATTATAAACATACTAGCTAGGCTTGATAAAAAGCAGAGAAGACACAGAGATTCCCTTACTGAAAAATAAAAGAACTAAAATCTAATCAGGTGGAAATTCAAAAGGCTATTACTGAGATGCAATAAAAAATGGAGGCTCTAACTGCTATGATAAATGAGGAAGAAGAGAGAGTCAGTGATAAGGAAGAAAAATGATATAAAATAAGGAAGCTGAGAAGAATAGAGAAAGACAATTACTGGATCACAAAAAGAGACTTCAAAAACTCAGTGATTCCATAAAGCCAAATACTATCTGGATAAGACGGGCCCCAGAAAGTGAAGGGGGGAGGGCAGAAGGTTTATTTGAACATATTACACCTGAGAACTTTCCTTATCTGGGGAAGGAAACAGGCATTCAAGTCCAGTAGGAACAGAGAATCCCCCTCAAAATCAATAAAAATGGGTCAACACCTCAACATATAGTGAAGCTTGCAAATTTCAGAGATACACAGAAAATCCTGAAAGCAGCTTAGGACAAGAGGTCTTTAACCTAGAAGAGTAGAAGCATAAGGCTAGCAGCAGACTTGTCCACAAAGACCTGGCAGGCTCAAAAGGACTGGCACGATATATTCAGCATGCTAAATGAGAAAAATATGAAGCCAAAATACTTTATCCAGCAAGGCTGTCATTCAGAATAGAAGGAAAGATAGTTTCCAGGACAAACAGAAACCAAAAGAATTTGTGATCACTAAATCAGCCCTGCAAGAAATATCACAGGGGATCCTTTAAGTGAAGAGAGAGTCCAAAAGAAACAAAGACCAGAAAGAAAGAGAGACAATATCAAAAACAGTGACTTCGCAGGTAATACAATGGCACTAAATTCATATCTTTCAATAATTACTCATAGTGTAAATGAGCTAAATGCTACAATCAAAAGACACAGGCATCAGATTGGATAAAAATCAAGACCCACTGATCCCGTCTACAAGAGATTAGTTTTACACCCAAAGACAGCTCCAGATAGAAAGTGAAGGGGGGAGAACAATTTTTCATGCTAATGGACATCAAAAGAAATCTGGGGTAGCAATCCTTGTACCAGACAAATTATATCTTAAACCAAAGACTGTAATAAGAGAAGAAGGACACTGTATTATAATTAAAGGGTCTATCCAAAAAGAAGATCTAACAATTGTAAATATCTATCCCCCTAACATGGGATCAGCCAGTTACATAAACCAATTAACAACAAATTAAAGAAACTCATTGACAATAATAGTAGGGGAATTTAATACACCACTCACAGCAATGGACAGATCATATAAGCAGAAGATCAGCAAGAAAACAGAGCTCTGAATGACACACTGGACCATATGGACTTCACATATATGTTCAGAGCATTTCATCATTTCATACTAAAGCAAAAGAATACACATTCTTCTCAAGTGCACATGGAATATTCTCCAGAATAGAATACATACAGGATCACAAATCAGGTCTCAAAAATCTCAAATACAAAAAGATTGCGATTATACCATGCATATTTTCAGATCACAATGCTTTAAAATGTGAAATCAACCACAAGAAAAAAATTGGAAGGACCACAAATACATGGAGGTTTACAGAGCATCCTACAAAAGAATGAATAGGTCAACCAGGAAATTAAAGAAAAATTTAAAAAATACATGAAAGCAAATGAAAATAAAAACACAACAGTTCAGGAGCACCTGGGTGGCTCAGTCGTTCAGCGTCTGCCTTCAGCTCAGGTCATGATCCCCGGGTCCTAGAATCGAGTTCCACATCAGGCTCCCTGCTCTGTGGGAAGCCTTCTTCTCCCTCTCCCACTTCCTCTGCTGTGTTCCCTCTCTTGCTGTGTCTCTCTTTCAAATAAATAAATAAATTCCTTAAAAAAAAAAAAAAACAACACACAGTTCAGAACCTGTGGGATGCAGCAAAGATGGTCCTAACAAGGAAGTATATAGCAATACAGGCCTTTCTCAAGAAATGAAAGTCTCAACTACAAAACCTAAATTTACACCTAAAGGAGCTAGAGAAAAAACAGCAAATAAAGCCTAAATACAGCAGAAGAGAAATAATAAACAGTAGAGCAGAAACCAAGGAAATAGAAACCAAAAGAACAGTGGAACATATCAATGAAACTCAGAGTCGGTTCTCTGAAAAAATTAATAAGATCGATAAATCCCTACCCAATACACAGAAGTCAGTCACTTTTCTATATACTAACAATGAGGCAGAAGAAAGAGAAGTTAAGAAAACAAGCCCATTTACAACTGCACCAAAAACCATAAGACACCTAGGAATAAACCTAACCAAAGAGGGAAAGGATCTATATTCTGAAAACTAAAGAACACTTAGAAGGGAGCCTGGGCGCCTCAGTTGGTTAAGTGACTGCCTTCAGCTCAGGTCATGATCCTGGGCTCCTGGGATTGAGCCCTGCATCAGGCTCCCTGCTCCATGGGGAGTCTGCTGCTTCTCTTTCTGCCCTTCCCCCTGCTCATGCTCTCTCTCAAATAAATAAAATTGTAAAAAATATTATAGAACACTTATGAAAGAAATTGAGGAAGACACAAAAAAATGGAAAAACATTTCATCCCTATGGATTAGAAGAATAAATACTGTTAAAATGTCTATGTTACCCAGAGCAATTTACACATTCAATGCAATACCTGTCAAAATACCATCGACATTTTTCACAGAACTGGAACAAACAGTCCTAAAATGTGTATGGAACCAGAAAAGACCCTGAATAGCCAGAGGAATGTTGAAAAGATAAACAAAGCTGGAGACATCACAATTCTGAACTTCAAGAAGGTATTACAAAGCTGTAATCATCAAGACAGTAGATACTGGCACAAAAACAAACACAGATCAATGGAACAGAATAGAGAACCCAGAAATGGACCCTCAACCCTATGGTCAATTGATCTTTGACAAAGCAGGAAAGACTATCCAATGGAAAAAAGACAGTCTCTTCAACAAATGGTCTTGGGAAAATTGGACAGCCACATGCAGAATAAAGAAACTGGGCCATTTTCTTACACAATACACAAAAATCAACTCCAAATGGATGAAAGACCTCAATGTCTTAGAAGCCATCAAAATCCTTGAGGAGAACACAGGCAGCAACCTCTTCCACCTCAGCCGCCACAACTTCTTGTTAGATACATCTCCAAAGCCAAGGGAAACAAAAGCAAAAATGCACTATTGGGATTTCATCAAGATTAAAAGCTTTTGCACAGCAAAGGAAGCAGTCAACAAAACTGAAACGGCAACCTATAGGATGGGAGGAGATATTTGCAAATATCTTATCAGATAAAGGGTTAATGTCCAGGATCTATAAAGAACTTATCAAACTTAATACCCCCAAAAAGCAAATAATCCAGTCAACAAATGGGCAGAAGACATGAACAGATATTCTCCAAAGAAGACATCCAAATGGCCAACAGATACATGAAAAATGCTCCACATCACTCAGCATCGGGGAAATACAAATCAAAACCACAGTGAGATACCACCTCACACCAGTCAGAGTAGCTAAAATTAACAGGTCAGGAAACAACAAATGTTGGTGAGGATGCGGAGAAAGGGGAACCCTCTTTTTTTTTTTTTAAGATTTTTATTTATTTATTTGACAGAGATCACAAGTAGGCAGAGAGGCAGGCAGAGAGAGAGGGGGAAGCAGGCCCGCCACTGAGCAGAGAGCCCGATGCGGGGCTTGATCCTAGGACCCTGAGATCATGACCTGAGCCAAAGGCAGAGGCTTAACCCACTGAGCCACCCAGCCGCCCCAAGGGGAACCCTCTTAATGGTGGGAATACAAGCTGTTACAGCTACCCTGGAAAACAGTATGAAGGTTCCTCAAAAAGTTGAAAATAGAGCAACCCAGCAATTGCACCACTAGGTATTTACCCAAAGAATATAAACATAGTGATCAGAGGGGGCACCTGCACCCCAATGTTCACAGCAGCAATGTCCACAGTAGCCAAACTATGGAAAGAGCCCAGATGTCCATTGACAGATTAATGGATAAAGAAGATGTGGTATATATATACAATGAAATATTACTCAGCCAGTAGAAAAAAATGAAATCTTGTCATTTGCAACAATGTGGATGGAACTACAGTGTATTACGCTGAGTGAAATAATTCAATCAGAGAATGACAATTACACAATTTCACTCATTATGTGAAATTTAAGAAACAAAAAAGAGAATCACAGAGGAAAGAAGGGAAAAATAAAATAACACAAAATTGTAGAGGAGAGACAAACCATAAGAAACTCTTAACTACAGGAAACAAACTGAGGGTTGCTGTGGCGGGGGGGGGGGGGGGGGGGGGGGGTAACTGGGTGATGACATTAAGGAGGGCACCTAACGTAATGTACTGGGTGTTATATGCAACTGCAATTGTCAATTAATTGAATTTAAATAAAATGAAATTTTTAAAAAAGAAAAGAAATTCTAGGGAGACAAAAATAGATGTAAGAATTCCAACTGCAATGTGACTATCCATAGGAAAATGACTTTTAAAGTCAGAAGAAAGACTAATCAAGGATAGACTGGGGAGAGGTGTAATGTGAAATTCTTACATGGCATATAAGCATCCTCATGATCTGAATCATGTTTATGTCTCCAGCTTCATCCCATTCTTTCTTTCCTGCACTATCACATAAAAATTACTTTCAATTTCCCAAATAGTCTACATTCATATGCTTTCATAACTCTGTATAAGCAATTCTTTCTCATTAGATATCCTTCTTTCCTTTCTTCACCTGGCCAACTCCCAATTTATTTGTCAAGGTAAGCTGTGGTGTTTCCTTCTCACACAAGCCATCCCAAAGATAGTTTTTGTGACTTTCCCATGCATCTCATTTTATTATGGTTGTCATGGTGCTTAAGAAAATATATCATCTGCTTATGTAGTTAGGTATTTAAATAGTATGCTGCTATATGCACAATATAAAAATTTCAAACAATAAAAAAAATCATAGATGAAAAGAATAAAAATTTTACATGGAGTAACATTATACACTCTTTCACTTTTCCTAGATTGATGTGTGTTCTTCCAGGGTTTTTTCTACTAATTTACATAATTGCACACATACAAATTGGATAAGACTATTTACACTGTTTTGCCACTTCTTTTTCACTTAAAAGTGTTCCCCAAATTTCTATCCATGTCCACACACACGTATGTACTCCAAAGCATGCAGAAGGCACATTTTATGCAACCTATTCCCCTTTTGATAAAAATATAGTTTATTTTCAATTTTTTCACTATTTAAAGAATGTTCAAGCAAACACTTCTGTGCATAAAAATAATTTACTCATATAAGTTACATCCTTAAAAAGTGGAATTTCTAAGTCTTAACACAGGCAATTTCAGTTTTGCTTGAATTCTGCTATACTGTGTAATAAATCTCCATTCCACTCATTTATTCAACAACTATTTATTGAGTACCTACTGTGTGTCAGGCACTACCATAAGCACTAAGAATTTAGCAGTGGACAAAAACATTGTAAATCCATTCTTTCATGGAGTTCATGTTCTTGTGGATAAAAGCAGATGATACACAAATAAACATATACCTCAGGTCTGAGAAGGAAAATAAAGCATAATAAAGAGACAGAAAAGAGTAATATTTACAATCATTCCGAAACAGCATTCCTTTTCCACATTCTGCCTTATATGTGATACTATCACCTATCTAATCTTCAAAAACTGGAATATATTATTTCTGATTCCCATGATTATTAATGAATGTATATCTTTCCATATGTTAACTGGCCATACATTTTACCTGATCATTTTACTCAGTAGATCATAAGCCCCTTGCAACAAATAATCATAAGTTTTTTTACCCCCAGAGCCTAGCAGAGTACCTGGCATAAAATAGGCTTAAAGAATGACAATATAAATAGTATCTCATAAACATTATATATATATTTACATATGTGTCTGTGTTTATATACATATGCATGAAATATATGTAATGTTAATCACATTATTATATACATGTCTAATGTCACACACATATAAAATATGCTATAATAATATTGTACATGTATACAAAGAATTTGTTTTTAAAATTTCTAATGAATATTATTAAATCAGTAACATAATAAAATTATAAATCAGTAATAACTATTTTAGGAAGTAACAAAAGTCCTCTCATATCAGTGTATCACAAGAACACCTGGAAAAATAAACGAATGGACATAAAGTCATTTAGAATCAGTAAAAAAGAAAAAAATTGCATTTAAAATTATGTCTAGGGACAGGGGCACCTGGGTGGCTCAGTGGGTTAAGCCGCTGCCTTCGGCTCAGGTCATGATCTCGGGGTCCTGGCATCGAGTCCCGCATCGGGCTCTCTGCTCAGCAGGGAGCCTGCTTCCCTCTCTCTCTGCCTGCCTCTCTGTCTACTGTGATCTGTCTCTGTCAAATAAATAAATAAAATCTTAAAAAAATAATAAAATAAAATTATGTCTAGTGACATCTGGAGGGCTCAATCAGTTTAGCATCTGACTCATGATTTCAGCTCAGGTCATGATCTCAGGGTTGTGAGATCAAGCCCCACATTGTGCTCTGTACTGGGTATGGAGCCTGCTTAAGATTCTCTCTCTCCCTCTCCATCTGCCCCTCCCCACCACAGTCTCTCTCTCTCTCTCTCTCAAAAACAAAAGAAAACAAACAAACAAAAAACTTATGTCTAATACATTATCTTATCAATATGTGTCTTGGTACCATTATTAGAATGATCCTAACTAATGTATTAAATTAAATGTTCAAAGGTAAAATTACTTTTATGAATCATATTTTATGGTCCTGAAGAACAAAATCAAATAAAGAATATTTCTCAAAACACATTTGTAAAACCTAGTATTAAAGTCACTGTGAGGGCACCTGGGTGGCTCAGTCGTTAAGTGTCCACCTTTGGCTCAGATCATGATCCCAGGGTTCTGGAATCAAGCCCCACATCAGGCTCCCTGCTCAGTGGGAAGCCTGCTTTTCCCTCTCCCTCTGCTGCTCCCCCTACTTGTGCTCTCTCTGTCAAATATATAAATAAATAAAATCTTTTTAAAAATAACATAAAATAAAAAATAAAGTCACTGTCAAATAAATGAGCGTCTGGCATTCGACAGATTTATTATAAATTACTGGAACCAGAAGAATCTTCAAAATATACTTTAAATTTTCATTTTTCATATGAGTAAATAAAGAACCAGGAAGGTGACTTATGCAGGTCTCACAGCTAATTAATAGCAGAACTAGGTAAGAATGAATATTCTTTGTCTCCTTCCTAGAGCAGCGCTCCAACACACTACCGAGCCTCTTACAGACACAACAAATTCTAAACTGATATATGAGGTATATTTCAAAAACTCACCTATGAATCACTGTAGTTAAAATTGGGAATTCATTTTTCCCTAGAAATAATTTTCTAAATTGTGCTGAATTCCTAAATTAGTCCCCAATTATAGGTGCTCTACGGAACAATAGTCCTATAATTCACAATGCACAATAGGGGAAGAATTAAAGTTAAGGAAGGGATTATTTTTATATGTAGATCTTTGAACTTCACAGGTTAAGTTCCTTAAACATGCTATTAATGATTACTGTTATAGTTGAAAAATGCAGGATGACTTTCTAATCCCACATTACTGTGATTCTAGCACCCCTTCCTGACTTTCATATTCCAATTTTGTAAGAATTTTATTTGGGGATTTTTTCCCCTTACTTATGGTATCTGCCAAATGTTTTATAGTAGCTAACCATCCTCACCTGTTTGTCTACTTGACTCCAAAACCTTCCCATGGGACCTAGAAGGACTTTATAAAACATGGCAGATTCAACATAGTCATTGGCTTAAATCCAATCAAAATTAATTGCATTGAAAGCAATGTCATATCCTTATTAGATTAAGGCAATTCAGGGCTACACCCAGAGCTGATTTATGAGCCATGTATCAAAAGGATGGAAGGTATAAGAACAATCTGGGTTTTTTAAGAAAAATCAATAAGGGAAAGCAATGTTGTATAATCAACCAGTTAACATCCACTAGACTAGAAGAGAATGTTCCTTGATCTATGAATTTCCTGCAAGGTAAATAGTCATTTACAAACTTCATGTAGTATTTTCTCACCAAGAAATTCACAAACTGCCTCCTCCTCCTCTATAAATCCCCTTCTACCAATGTTATTGTCATACACTGAGTTCACCAGAATTCTCATATACATATTGTAGTGACAGAGCAGTCCACCAAAGGATTTTTTCTGATTTTTTGAATACATACATATTACACATACATATGAAGATATGTTTTAGACATGTATAATTGTATAGCTACAGATCTATTAATTTTTAATGAATTACCTTTAATAGAAAAACATAGAAATCTTATAAACAAAGGCAAACTCAGACATTTGATGGTTATATATTATATTAGCATTCTCTCAATATTTGCTGAAATTAATTAATAAATTTTACTCTCTCCAGCATAGTATGAGACCTGACTAAGCAGAGTTAAAAAAAATAATAAAGAATTGGCATTAAAGTTCAAAGAAAGTAGAAGTCTATAAAATGACATATCAAATGAAGACTAGAATTCCCTACAGCCTCCTTACTGCCATCTCTCCACCAAAAGAGACAAAAGACTAAAGGGAAAAAAAAGCAAATAAAATGAAGGAAAATGTTAGTGGAAACTATTTCAGATGAAAGATTTTAGGGAAAAAAATAAAGTTCTACATTAATGGAAGAATATAAACTATAAAATTGTATTACTTTTATTATCACACACTAAACACACACACACACACACACACATTAGAATAATTCAAAGGGAAGAAATACGGGGTGCCTGGCTGGCTCAGTGGGTTAAGCCTCTGCCTTTGGCTCAGTCATGATCTTGGGGTCCTGGGATCAAGCCCCACATTGGGCTCTCTACTCAGCAGGGAGCCTGCTTCCCCCTCTCCTCTGCCTACCTCTGCCTACTTGTGATCTCTCTCTCTGTCAAATAAATAAATAAAATCTTAAAAAAAAAGAAGAAGAAATACAAGGGGGGGAACTTGAACTTAATAATATTCAAGTATAGTAAAAATCTTAACCAAAATTAAATTGAAAATTACTTAATTAAAAATTTTCCACATAATTTCCAATACATGCTTTTAAGCATTAACAAGACATCAAAGTAAAGTGATCTATATTAGAAAGATTTTCAACAATAATGTTGAAGCCAATAGTATTCTAGTCAAAAAATTCAGATTAGCTTGAATACTCCATATACACCCAAATATACTTTTAATCTGAATTTCAATTTTATGCACACCTACATACATGCACACACACAGAATATACTTAGTCTGTTTTCACAGAGGCTAGTTTACACTCTAAAACGCAGTATTTCTATTTGAAACGCTATTAGATATTGCTACTAGTTTTTAAGGAAATGTTCAATTCCCTATCTCTGAACACTTCTCAATCTGTGTAATTTAGGAGTAATCAAGACTTCTCAAATTCAAAGCAAGAATTTCCTGCTTCCTTCAAAGACCAACCTCTCCAATTCTATTTCATCCCTTCTCAATTTTTCACAGGGTTTGTTCCCACAATTATCCCCTCTCTCCTGCATCTCTTACTATTCTCTTCAGCTTAATTATTCCCATCAGCTTACAAACATAGTCTGGTATCCTGTATCTTAAAAATTTTAAATACAAAAAAGGAAATAAAAATAAGCCCTCCCTTGCCCTCAGATCCTCTTCCAGTTACTATTTTTTCCAGGAGCTATTTCTCACCTCCCTTTCACTGCAAAACTTCTTGAATGTGTTAGTGATCTCTGTCTTCCTCATTCCCATACTCTTGTCAGGTCACTCCACTTGGGCATCATTTTTTTTTAACCATTACTACACTAAAACTGCTCTCAGGAAGGTGCTCACCATGATGCCAGCTCCCACAGACATTTCTCTGTTATCCTGCTGAACCTCAGGTCATTTGACAAGGTAGATCATCCCCTTCTTCCAAAGACATTTTCTTCTCTTAGCATTCTTAACACACAAGCTAGTTTCTTCCCCTCCTATTTCAATGACTATTTCTTAAACTTTTTTGCTGACTCTTCTTCTTCCCCCATTGGGAAGCAACCCAATGATGAGCTCCATTCTCTTCTCTACATCTCCACCTTCAGTATTAAATACAATGTATATACCAATGCCTCTCAAATTCTATTCTATAATTCTGATCTCTCTCTAAAATGCAATAATCTTATGCTCAATTGTGAATTTAACATTCACACTTGAATTCCTAGTAGCATCTCATAATTAACAAGTCCAAAGCAGAAATTTTGACTTCACTTTGTTCTTCCACAATCTTCTCCATCAGAATAAACTCTACTATTTATCAAATTGATTTCTTAAGGACAGTGAGGATCTCTATATTAGTTATGTATTGCTCTGTAACAATTCACTCAAACAACAGCTTAAAACAACAAACATCTTAGTCTTTGTAGGTCAGGATACCAGATATAGTTTAGTGGCTCTAGTCCAGGGTCTCTCATAAGACTGCAGTCAAGATATTGTCCAAGGTTGGTCATCCAAAACTTTTAGTAGGGTTAGAAGGATCCACTCTAAGGTGGCTCACTCAGTCAGTGCTGACTGTTAACATACGGCTTCAGTTCCTTTCCACAGGGACTTTTCCAAAAGACTGTCCAAATAGTCTCATGATACGGCAGGTGACTTCCCCCAGAGCAAAAGATCCAAGAAATAGCAAGGCAGGAACAGGAATTACTTTTATGATCTAGTGTCAAGATTCACACTCATTTTTGCAACATCCTATTGGTTACCCAGGTTGGCCTTACTTGGTTTTCGATGGGACAACACAAGGACATGAACACCAACAAGCATGAATCATTGGGGGCTGTCCTGGAGGCTGGCTAATATAATCTCTCACAGAGAAAAAGAAATCCTGTAACTGAATTCTTCATGGTCTTTTTTTTTTTTTTTTTTTTTTTAATTTATTGACAGAGAGATCACAAGAAGGCAGAGAGGCGGGCAGAGAGAGTGGGGAAGCAGGCTCCCTGCTGAGCAGAGACCTCCCTCCCCAGATGCAGAGGTCAATCCCAGGACCCTAAGACAGAGCCAAAGACAGAGGCTTAACCCACTGAGTCACCTAGGCGCCCCTCTTCATGGTCTTTTAACCCAGGTGTTTTTTACCATAAATTGTTCCACTACATAAAAACAGAACACAGAAAAATATGGAATGTGGCAGCCTAACCACAGGCCCCTGTCATCCTCACCTTCCCAAGCTTCAGTAGACTTACATAATAACAAATAAACTGCAGATTACTACTCCTCCTTAGAACACTTTCCCTTACCTCGCCTTTTGGCTAAGTCCTATCCTTTTAAATTGCTGTTTAATTTCCAAATTAATTATTCTACAGCTTCAAATCACTCAAGCAACTTCTCAGTATGCTGTACTAAGGCTTTCCTAGTATCCGTTTCAGACTGGTGATAGAGCGTTTTATTTCAATAAAAATAAAAAGTATGAAGCCTGACCTCTGCCAAGGAGATGTGCGACTTTGGGCAAGTCTCTTCAACGTTCAAAACTTAGTTTATGCCATTTGAGAAATGACATTTTTAAAGTGTATAATCATGATTTAAATTTAACCAGGATTTTTATAAAGACATGCTAGATTTTCTTCAGTGGAGCAATTTGACAAGTTTTATATAACCTTTCCCAAGCCCTTCATTGTGTGTACTTACTGGAAATCTACTTATGCTCCATTTTTCCACGGAATTAAAGGGGAGACGGGACAACCTACGTTTTTGCCCTGGGGAGAACGGAATCATGGCCCCCAGCTAAGATGTACCAGGATGACCGCACCGCAACATACACCCAGGAAGCTTTACAGAAGCAAAACCAAGGGGTTTGTCAGGTGAAAGGTGTGCCCCAGAGGTGCTTTGTTTTACGTGCCAACCACTGCTGGAGATCCTGTAGGGCCAGGCAGAAAAGGCTTGGGGTTTTGTTTTTCTTTTTCTTTTCAAATTTCAAATTCCCTAAAGCCAAAGGCTGGACTCCAAACCATCCAGTCTGTGGCTAAACTGCCTCACCGGTTCTGAGTGTGGAAACACGGCTCCGCCTCGCCTGCGACCGCAAGAGGGAGAAGCAGCTCCAGGACAGCCGAGTGAGGCCCAGAGCCGGTCCCACGGGCCCGGCCCCCGCGCTGGCTACACAGTGACAAGCATCCGCCGCTCGCGCCCGGACACCGAGCGGCAACGTTGCGCAAGCCCACTGCGGCCGGGTCGTGGCGGCGCGCACGTGACTTCGAGGCGCGGCCAATCAGCGCAGCCCTCTGCGCTATTCAAATCCGCGGCGCGGCCGACGGTTGTGCATAGCCGCGCCGCGGTCGGGGCCACCGAGCTCCGGTATCGTCCAACGCCGCCATGCACTGCGCGGGCCGCTGACAGACCTCCGGGCCCGCCAGGCGGAATGGAGAGTCGGAGTGTGCCTCCCGGGCCTTACCGGGCCACCAAACTGGTAAGACCGCCCGGAATGGCTAGACTTTGGCCAGCCGCAGCGATGGCCGCCACCACCTTTACGTGAGAACGTTTGTAGTTTTTTGTCTTGAGAGGACAGATGGATCCCAGAGCCCCTTGGTTCCCTGAAGAGCGGAGTGAGGGGAATTAGGCATCGCGAAACCCTTGCGGGACGCGCCTATCCCCCTTCTTTGAGGGTCTGGGCTGTGAGCCGTAAGTCCAAAGGGTCGCGTCCCCGGGTTTGCGCATCACACACTAGCCTTTTTTAGGCGACTCCTGTGCCTGCAGTTGTCGGCGTGCCCTGGGAAGTCATAGGATATTCCGATTTTAGCCACTCCCCACGTCTGATTCTCTACCCCGATCAGGATTAAAGAAGAACTGAGAAAGAGTTCTGTTACCCTGTAGTGTCAGAATGGGGACAGCCCGAATGTGACAGCTCCGTTTTGCTGGGTCTGTAGAATTTAATGCAGGATCTACCGATTGTAATCGCATTGGGTAACAGCTGCCCATTTCAAAACTAAGCCGAGAACAGTTAAGATGCCTAACGGGAACTACTGTTGGTAGTCACCGGGTTTGTACTCGTATACAATGTCTTTGTGCATTTAGCTTCTCAGTCCAAGAGAGTCCTGTGCCACTGGGTACGCGACATTAGAAGAGTGGCTTAACTTACGTTAGCCTCCGTTTCCACATTGGTAAAGGCTGGCTAATAATGTATACACCCACCTTAAAGGATATCCCAAGAGGATGCCGTATATGAAAGTGTGTTGTGATCTATAGATCCTACGGATAAGTCAGAGCTCAATACATTTCTTGAATAAATGTATGAAATGGGGGGGTGTGGTGGGAAGAAAAGAATAATTATTGTGTTGTGGGTGTTGGGGCCGCATTGGTTAGATAACCGATAACATAGCTCGTAGTGGCATAGTTGGGGGTTACAAATCAGATTTCTTGGACTCTAATACAGGATTTTTCAGTTAAAGAGTAATGTGTGTACTTTACACCACCACCACCACCTTGGTACTCCAGTGTTATAGCTACCACAAACCTGAAAGTTTGAGTTATTTGAGGATAATTTGGAAAATATGAGTATCTTTTAAAACCTAGGTGCATCACTGTTATTCAATATGCAGTGGACTTAAAGCTTAATGATTTACCTTCCTGTTCTATGTTCACTATGGGAATCTTCACATAAGAAATATATAAGGTACTTCAACATTAAAGGTATCTTCCAGTAAAACTACTGCCTGCCATGAATTTTATTTGACCAACATAGTAGTTACGAATGCACGTTCTTGAGTCAATCAAACCTGGGTAGGAATGCCTGGATTCATCATTTAGCTGGGTGACTTTGGTCCAATTATTAAATCTCTCTGTGCTTCATATTCCTTATATGAAAATGGGATAATAATAGTACCCTGATAGAATTCTGAAAATGAAAATGAAGTAATGAATGTAAAGTAGTATCTGACACAAATGCTACCAGCATTTTACTATTAGTTGAGATTTTAAAAAAAGGAATAAGTGTTTTCTGTATTAAAGACTGAAGAGGCAGGTTCATTGCAGTTCTTCATTATTTGTAGGTGTCCTAAGTAAGCCAACCAGACCATGAAGTGCTTTTAGTCAAAAACTATTACAAAGAAGTATTACTACAATACTAGAATAAAGAGAAATCAATATAAGATCTGAAATTTTCTGTAGTAAATAAGATGAGTGATTTCTTAATGAATGATTCTTAATGAATGTTTATGATGTAATCAGTTGTGAATAAAATAATTTTCTCTGTCTACTTTGTTTCAAGTCAGTAAGAGATCTAATTTTTGTTGTTTAATTTAAAAAAAAATATTTTCTTTCTGCAGTGGAATGAAATTACCACATCTTTTCGAGCAGGAATGCCTCTACGAAAACACAGGCAGCACTTTAAAAAATATGGCAATTGTTTTACAGCAGAAGAAGCAGTGGATTGGCTTTATGACCTATTAAGACATAATAACAATTTTGGTCCTGAAGTTACAAGGCAACAGACTCTCCAACTGCTGAGAAAATTTCTTAAGAATCATGTAATTGAAGATATCAAAGGCAGATGGGGATCAGAAAATCTTGATGACAACAGTCAGCTATTCAGGTACTGAACAGACAAGTAGCTACAAAATTGAATTACTTAACAAAATTTAACTCCATTTCTATAATGCTTTTGCTAAAATTGCAGCTTCTTCAGAAGAAAATTATTTTTATAAAACTTACTGCTCTTAGTACAATTAAAAGCTTAGAAGTTACTTAGAAGTTAACTTAGAAGTTAATTGCTACACAATTAAAACTTGTAAAATGTTAAATAGTATATAAAATAAAATAGGTATTGGGACGAAAGAGTGCGATATTATCACTTCTTCATATTCTGAAAGCTATAACATTTCAAGAACAGATTATTATTAACCTTTAGTTTCAGAGGTTGAGGAACTATAAGACAAATTCTCACAGGTCCTTGCCCTCAAGTAACATATAATCTTATATAATCTAAGAATACATGTGATAAAATAATAATAGCAAACTTTAAATAATAGAAGAAATATACCATAGGTTAAAGAGAATATTTATTAAGGATTTACCATGTATCAGAAGCCCTGCTTTATGATTTACATGTTTTCTTATTTAATCCCCGGACTGTTTAAGCAGGATAAATATTAGCTCATTTTTACAGATAAGGAAACTGAGATCATGCTTCATTTAATCTTGTTACATATGTATGATATATGTTCTTCCATCTTGAAACACTGTAGACATTTGTCAGATTAGTAAATACATTTGTTCTCCTGTTGGTTGTATTGCAGCTTTCTCTGTGGAGTCTTTCTGACTCCCTCAGGCCACCACAATTGCTTTTTCTCTCATGCACACAGGGTTCTGTTTCATATATCATTCAACTTAGTCTTTGGATTCTAATACCCATGCTTTTTTTCTCTACAAAATTAGTAGTTTTCAAATGAAATGTCTTAGAAGTTGATTTTTGCTTCTGTATCAAAGATGATTTATGTTGTACAAGTGAATTGCAATAACAAGCAAATGAATAGTTCATTTTGTAGAACATTCTACAAATCCCTCCTCTCCTAACTATAGCTTAGTCACCTTTGTGAGCTCCTTTGCTATTATTCATTCTATAGCTGTTACTGGTTGTTAAGGTCCTAGACTTAATCTTACTTCACCTCTCTTCCTGGGCAATCTGTTACCATGTCTTCACCTACTTTCCTTTTAACTTTAAAATTTCCGACCCAAATATATCTTCTGAGATTTAGACCCATTTTTTTGCCCATCAGGCATTTCAGATACAACAAAGAGAAAAATCAGTATCATGTCTTAACCTGAACTTTGTCTTATACCTAGATGAATGATACTGTTTTCCCTGTAGTTGCTTTGATTCTTTTCCTTTCCTCTCCCCTTTAAATATGATTTAATTAACAAACCATGTCTGTTATACTGCTTCAGTAATTCTCTGTCCACTTCTCTCTCCACCCTAACAGTTCTTTTTGTTTGACCATTTTTCTCTCTTACCTGGAACTCTGTGTAATTCTTCAACTAGTCTCTCTGCCTCTAGTCTTTTATAATGGTAATAAGGTTATAAAGTACTTATAAATATACTTTACCAAAAATGTGTAAAACCTTACTGAAGAAAATTATAAAGTTGTATAGAAGGTAGTAAGTGGAGAAGGATATCCTGTTGATGAATGAAAAGACTAGTATAATAAAGAGTCACTTTTCCCAAAATTGATAAATAAATTCAGTGCATATTCATTCAAAATCCCATATAATTCCTTTATAGAATGTGACAAGCAGATTCTAAAGTTCAAGGCAGTTTTGAAGTGAACAAGGAAGGGAGAATTGCCATATATGATATCGGAGCTTAAATTAAATTAAAACAATTAAGTACTGAAAAAGCAAACCCATACATACAGTTGGTTCTTGAATAATGCAGGGATTAGAGACACTGACTCCTTGCATGGTCAAAAATCCACATATAACTTTTGACTCCCTTAAAACTTTACTAATAGCCTGCTATTGACCAGAAGCTATATTATTAACATACATAATCAATTAACACACATTTTTGTATGTTACATGTATTATAAACTGTATTCTTATAATAAAGTAAGCTAGAGAAAAGAAAATGTTATTAAGAAAATCATAAGGAAGAGAACACTTCTATAATACTGTACTGCATTGATTTAAAAAACCTGTGTATAAGTGTTCAACCCATGTTCACAGGTCAACTGTATATGGGAACGTGGTATAAGTGGATTAAATACCTAAATATGAAAATAAAACTCTTATGAGGGAATATAAAAAAATATTTTAGGACTGTGGAATATAAAAGAACTTCTGAGGTCACTATAAACTTATGCATATATTTAATGTGTAAGATACTATAGAATGAAAAAACAAAACCATACATACTGTTAATGAATATTTATTAAAAGTATAAATATGAACAAGAAGGAAATAACACTAACTGCAAGTTAATGGCTTCCCTCAGAAAGAAAGAAATAGAATAAGCAAAGAATTTCTTTCATTTAACAAAAAAATAATAATGAAGTCTTTAGTAAAATGTTAACAATTGCATTGGTTGAAGATTACATACATGCATGTTATCTGTACTATATTTTGTACTTTTTGTATCTTTGAAATATTCTTTATTACACTGGAGGGGGGAAAACATTATAATCAAAAGCAGTAACAGAGACCAAGATCTGGAAATTAGAATAAGCACAGTCAACAAAAGTCAGAAATATATATAAATTATAGATTGCTTGTCAAAGAAATTTAAAAAATGGAACTATTTTCTTCTTCAACAGAATTGATCCCAATAATATCTCTAAATTATGCCAATATAAAGTTAAATATGTAGAGTATACTAAGGAGAGTAGGAAACTATTAAGATATTTTTTAAAGGTTTAATGAGAAAATCGATTTATGTAGAATCTTTATTCCTTGGTAATATAAATAAATTCTTTTGTGATTTTTATTTTAGATAAACAGGCATTAAAAATTTGTTTCTGATCTTACATTACTTAATTGCATATTATTCTTAAACCAGATTTCCTGCAAATTCTCCGCTTAAAAGTCTTCCACGAAAGCATCCAGAATTGAGAAAAAACAGCATAGAAAACTTTTCCAAAGATAAAGATAGCATTTTTAAATTACGAAATATATCTCGTAGAACGCCTAAAAAACTTGGATTACATTTCTCTCAGGTAAAACATCCGTTCTGCTAATTATTAGTTTAAATATAACTACCATGTACTTAATTATAAAATCATTAAAAGTATATAAATCTTAAATATTTGAAGCCAATACTGAAGTCTCTTAATCTACATTGTATTCCAAAAACGTGTGTAAATTGTTTTACAGTAGAACAATAGAACACATAGGAACAATAATAAATATGGTAGTGAGACATACTTGAAACACTATTTGTATAATTTAAGTCTGTTTTGTTTTAAATTGATTTGAGGGTGGTAGGAGCAGCTACAAAACCAAAAAGCTCTATTACCATATGTTAACATTATTTCTGTAAGTGATACCTTATAGCTTCATTGTAGACTGTTAACCAATAAAATTACAAAATATTAGGAATTGTGTCACTTCAGTATTTCCTTAATTAGAGCATAACATTAAACCAAAGTAATTTTTTTCCAGGAAAATGTAGAGGAAATGAACCATGAAATAATCAATGGAGATCAAGAAAACTCAGTTTATAATAGAGAAATAAGCCAGGAAGATATTGAAGAAGTTTGGAGACATATTACTCTGATCTAGTAAGCTAAAACTAAGCTCTAACCAAGTTCTAGAGGTGTTTAGAATGTTGATTTGACATTTTTATCAAGATATACAAATGCAAAAAAGCTTAGAATTTAACCTATATGTGTTTCTTAATAAATGCTCTTGCTATAGTTCTAGTATAGTAGAAATAGAATCTTTTCAGCATGATTTGTTTTTTCTTTGAATCAAAGTTATACATATAGTTTGGAGTCTTATATTGGAATCCTTTCAAGGTTACTAAGATAAATATATTTGAAAGTGGATACTAAATATAAACCTTGTAAGTTTGGTTTAAGAAAAGAAATACTCTGAATACTTTGTTTGCCATTAATACTCTTTCATATTTATATCCTATTCCATTTATTTTATGGAGAAAAAGAAGTTTGTCTTCTTTCTTCTGTTTAGCCTACAAACTATTTTAGGTGTGCCATCCCTAGAAGAACTCATAAATCCAAAGCAAGTAGTTCCTCAATACGTAATGTACAACATGACCAATACAAGTAAACATGGAATAGTTATACTACAAGACAAATCAGGTTGGTATCAATAAAAGAAGTTAGAATCCTGTTAGCATAGGTTGTAGCTATAGTGGGGATGCAGAGAGACTAAAAATATAGAAAGTAGATTACTTTGAGAGAGCATCAAGGGGAGATTATTGTTTTATCATAAGTGCTTTAGTAGTCATTTTAAGTGAATATTATTCATACTATTATTTTAGCCCCTAAGTGGTACTTATGCACGTTTTTTTAAGTGGTAGGGCTAGACATCTGAAAGGTATGCAAATATAATAAAATTATTGATTAACTACATTTTAGTGAGGGCCTACAATGTACCAGGCATTGTACAAGAGAGAAATGGTCCATGACTTCCTAGAGCTTATATAAGTAGTTAGATATAAATTTATACAGGTAAAGATATATATGCAAAACTGAAGTGACACACAATAAAATAAGCCCAAACTCTCAAAGCTGATATTTTAAAGACTACTAGCTTTGTATTTTATATATATAGATATAATATATTGATTTTAGATCTAAGATGGAAAAATTAGGGATATAATTCAAGCCAGATGCATTACAAAACTTAACACTTCAAGAAATCTATCAATAAATCTCAAAGTGTTAACTCATTTTTTATAATCAACTGCTGCCTGCAGTGTTAAGTGGCATGCATTACTTGAATTTTCTTTCTGTTGGCAAGAACTTTAAGGTTTAAATTGTAGGAACAAAAAGATGGTCCGGTCCCATCTTTCATTACCTAAAATCACATACTTAACAGTATATTCTCTTATTCAGACTTTCTGTTCTTTATAACCATAAACTTTTCAAGTCAAGTGTATGTATGGTTTTTGTGTTGGTATCAAAAACTACAAGATTTTATGCAGCATATTTCAGTTAGTGACAAACGAAAGATTCTAAGTAAGCCTCACTGTGAAAGCATCCTAATATTCAAATATAGCTCATTTCAATCATAGATCTCACTCAAGGCAGTAATATTCAAATAGCATAGCTATAATTAGAGTAGAAATGAAGATAAGGAAAACATGGTAGCAGTGGACAAGGATGAACATTTGTTAATTTATGAATCCCCACCAAAATAATGTATCCTCAATTTTGAGGTAACTTTTATGTATCGTGGAAAGCATCAAATTCAAGATCTCTTAAGTTTTAAATTTGTATTTAAAATATTATTTTGGCTTTATGTCTTGTTAAACATATAATAATTTTTAATCTTAGTAATATACATGTATATATGTACATGCATATATGTAGATATACATGCATATATGTGTGTGGGTATAATTATATGTATATAGTAAGTGTAAAGTATTAATATACTATCATAAAAATTGTGTGATTTACTAAATAGTGTAAATATATTTTGCATAGATGACCTTCCTCATTGGGTCTTATCTGCCATGAAGTGCCTAGCAAACTGTAAGTTAACCATGCAAAATATGTATGTATATATGTGTTTTATATTCATAGTATTTAACAAGAACTAAAGAGATTTTTAAAATAATTCATAGAGGTCCTGATAAATTTAGAGTATGCCAATTTCTCTTGATGCTTAAATGACAATCTAGTAGAAATTATTACATTTCCTTGCATGTGGAATAGAGTCCTTAACTCTTTCTATGAAGATGGTGGTTTTATAATTCAATCTTTACCATGTATGGCTCAGTTTTCATAAATCATAAAATCATAGGTTAGTGGGTCTTACCGAATTTTTAGGTATAACATATATCAGTTGTCTTAGTGAGGCCTCTAGAATCATATACAACCTGTAAGTAATATAGCTCCTACAAGCAGGAAAGGTTCAATCAGAAATAGTCTCATAAAATCTACTTTAGTCCCTGGTGCCTGGGTGGCTCAGTGGGTTAATCCTCTGCCTTCAGCTCAGGTCGTGATCTCAGGGTCCTGGGATCGAGTCCCGCATTGGGCTCTCTGCTCGGCAGGGAGCCTGCTTCCTCCTCTCTCTCTCTGCTTGCCTCTCTGCCTACTTGTGATCTCTCTCTGTCAAATAAATAAATAAAATCTTTTAAAAAAAAATCTACTTTAGTGCCCTTGCCATTAGTACAATGCTTCAACACTGAGGTGCTTCATGACATGGTTGTCATCAGATGTATACATATTATATATATATATATATATATATAATATGTATATATATATATAAAATATATATAAAAATATATAAAATATATATAAAAATATATAAAATATATAAAATATAAAAGTCCCATTAACATATATGACAGATATATATATATATATATATATCTGTCATATATGTTAATGGGACTTTTATATTTT
>PISX010024471.1:0-20334 GCA_004024625.1 Mellivora capensis
CTTACTTGTCTGGCAAGTGCAGATGCCTGGGACTGGCCTGAACTCTGCCAAACAAATATAGAACTGTATTTAATAGTTAAACGTGTGCCCTTTCCCTTCTTGCTGCACCCACGTTGTCACTTAACCCCCAGGAGTTATTTATTATCTTCTTTGTTAATGTCAGGCTCATTTGGGGTAATGTGATGACTGTTTAGGTTTACATGACCCTTCTCTCCTTCCCCTACCCCCAAATATGTATATATACATATATAAGATATGTATATATTTTACCTATATAAAATATATATATATACACATATATGTATCTATATTCCTTTGTTTCTTTGCCTGCTAAAACTGGCCATAAAAGAGGGAGCTGCCTTCAATATATAAAGCATAAGAAGAGTGCCAGGGAACGTCATAAATGGAGGCTTTTGAATCTGAATTTGGACCATCTTCACTAAAGAGAGGATGAATTTTCTCAGCCTTTTCCTCACAAGAGGGAGGCCCAGTTCCCCAGACTCCTCCGCGTGCTTGCTCCATAAGGCCAGCTTTGGCCAAACTGCCACACAGGAGCTGACTCTGGTCCTACCTGGTTTCAGTAGAGGGTCCTCTTGTTATTTTTCCATTAAAAAGAACATGTCCTCAAAAAACTGTACTGGAAGGGTGGGTGGCAGGAACTTGTACAGTTCAGCTCCCAACACTTGGGAACAGATTGAAAAGGGAATCTTTTAAATAAAAACTTATAAAATATTTATACTCTTGAGGTAATGAGAGTTTGTCTATTAAACATTTGGAGTTTTCTTCCCTAACTCTTCCATCTGCCTCCCAGGTATATGTTTCTCAGCCTGGGCAGAAATTGCTTTTGAATTCCTTGATTAGGAACCTTATGGCTCTAGGCTCCCATCTTTCCAAAGACGATTACTTAGAGAGTTTCTGCAGTTGATGTTTTTCCAAGATTGACATTGAGATAGGAAATGGTTGGAGTTTTTTTGTTGTTTTTTTTTTTAAGATCCTAAACCTGGCAGTTGCCCCTTCTAGAGGGGCAGAAGGGAAACTTTTTTAAAATCAGCCACAGAAAGTTAGCAGTACTACTGGAAAGCTGAAGAGGGTCTCAGTCCAGATATCTGGCTTTGTTCTAGCCTGACACAAGTTCCTTATATAAATAGAGTTTCTAGGGGCCCCAGCAGGTTCTGTGGGCTCAACTGTAGTCAGGGTGCCCAGACTGAAGTCTTAAAGATACTGTACTACTGCCTTCTCATCTAGCAATCCTGCAACCCCCCGTTTTTCTTGATTGTAGACTGGGTAGAGGTTGAAAAAGGGAAAAGGCAGGTTGCATCTAGCCAGGTAAAGGCTCTCTACTTAGATTACAAGGTATATATACGGAGAGAAGTGCACAAAAGGGCTTGGCACTGAGGGTCCTGAGGACTCTGGAGGAACTGGATTCCTTCCCCGGCCTACAAGGTGGCATTCCATGCATTAGGTGTGCTAGAGTGGGTGGATTTTGTTAACTGTTCAGCCTCCTCATCCCCCACAAAAAGAGCCATTAAATTATTTTTGGTTATATTTTAATGATGTTTGTTACAGAAATGCAGTTGAGAAACCGGAAGAGGGAGCAGTTAGGGAAGGACTTACAGGTTCTATCCAGGTTGACATTCCTGATGCAAGGATTTCCAAGCTTCTGTAGTGGCTGTGGGCCAATGTTTGACTTGACCACAGGAAAAACAGTTTTTTTGCAAAGGGATTGAAGGTGGGGTTTGTGTAGGGTTTTGTAGTCACACTATCGAGAAATGAAAGGTCCCTGTTCCTTTTAACTTAGAAATAGGTTTGCTGTTTAATGAGTGAGCTGTAATTGTGCAGAAGATGCCAGATCATGCCCCTCAGGTAAGCCAGCGTGCTCTTCACTTTAACAATGTAACATCAGGGTGGTGTGAAGAGGGGCAGGATGTGGATGCCATTTTGAAAATAGCAAATTACCTGAAGGTGACTACAAGAAATTGAATATGGATTGGGAAATCCTTGGCTTTTGGGAAAAGACTTTGAGTTTGTGGTGTTTAGGGATTAGAAAGCTGTATGAGATGAAGTGTTGCTTCATTGAAATGCTTTTCCCCCATTCCTGCCATATTTGAATGTATCATTAACCCGACCCCTGTTATGACACTTTGCTATGCTTTAGCTGGACCCCTCAATAGTTTCCCTTATCTGTGCCAGTTGGGGTCCGCGTTGTGCCAGTTGGGTCCAAGACCCCCTATCTAGTCTTCTGATAAGAAAAATTAGAGCTGGGTAAAGATCCAAATTTAACCCAAGCCCAGAGGCCCAAAGAAATCCAACTGGAAATGTAATGTACAAGGCAGTGTTTTCAATATTAAACTTCCCTAAGGAAGGCACAAACTACCCTTCTTGGAAAGGAAGAAGGGATTAAGCCACAGAGTATTTAGTTCATCAGTGATACAGTTCTGATCTCCCAGAGACTCATGCCAAAATTCAGTCCTCAGTGCTGGAACCTGCAGTGTGTGGAACTCCATAGTTCGTGTGGTGGCCTCAAATGCTATACTATGCCAAACTGCATTAAACAACGGTGGGAAGTTACTGGGATAAGGACTTGGGTCTAAAAGTTTAAAAACCAAAACATCTATATTTAGGACTGGCTTGCCACATTTAAGGAGAAGTCTTGAGTGTAGGGAAGCCCATGAGTAGACCCAATTATACCATTACAAAGGCTGGAGAGAAGCTGCTGCTAGGTTTGTTTTGTTTTAGCTGCCTGCTTTGCTCTTTTTCTTGTGTCTCTTAATATTTGCTTAGTGATACTTGAACATCTTGGTAACTGACAAAGGTCTTTCCTTGGAGGGACTTGAAAAATACTGGTAATTGACAAAGGTCTTCCTTTGCTGGGACTTAGCAGTAACTTGTTTAAGCAGCTGAAAGGACTATTAAAGTTTAACGTGTGTTAATTGGGTCTCATTTGAGGACCTATCTTATTGATCCTCCTCCTCCATAATCTGTTGCTGAATCCTAGAGTGGGTTCCCACCTATCCCTTTCAAAAGAGTTTATTATTTCTATGGTTAGCTGTAATTATAGCATACATCCAGTTTAACCTGGACTGGGGGCTGGGTGTTAATGAGGATCTGGAGGTGTTTTTCCTTATTGAGAGTTATGCTTGAGCAGTGGTTGTAGAAGCCAAGATGATTCAAATAGCTTTGAGTAACCATCAAGTTCTGCTTCTGATTCAGGTGCTGGGGCCTCACATCCTCCATACTCCTCTTGGAAACTAAGCCTGCTTTCATAGATACCTTCTTCCACCACCTACCTTCCCTTTTTACTATTTACTATGACATACTCTTGGATATTGCCAAAGGAAGCCATTCAGCAGATGCTCTCTCTCTCCCCACCCCCTTTTATTCCTGGATAAGTGTCTTCTCTCTGACTCTGGTCCCCAGCCCTGAGTCTGTAATTAATTGTTCTTACCTGTTGCACTAATGAATATGATTCTAGGTTTCCAAGCCGGGGCTGGGGGGGGGAACGACTTGAAACAATAGGCAAATGGGGACTTGGATGAATTGGTCCTACAGATACCCTGCCTTAACCCACTGAGGTGATGAGTCTGCTACTCATGTGACCCTCCACCTTTGTGGATTCCTCTTGGTTTGTGACCAGTGTGTCTGTTTCTTGAAGATGTACAAACTTGTTGACCAAGGTCAATACTTTTGTTTGTATTCTCTGCACTGTTGCACTCTCCAAATGGCCCCTTGAATATTTTTATTAACTTGTTACACACACTTCTGTCTTTGTCTACATTTTTCTTTTGATGTTTTTTTTATTTGGAAGGTTACCTGCTGTTGGATTTAATAAATTTGTTTACTTGACTATTGACAATTCTGAGAGAGAAAAATACTCCCACAAAAAACCAAACCAGTGACTTTATTCTGGGGCGAGATTTACCCATCCGGAGCCTCTTCCAACATGATACTGGATAGCAGTTCCTTTGCTTTGGAAAATAATCCAGATGGTACAGGATCCTCAGACTTCAAACATGGATGTTGACTTCCCACTTACCAGCTTAATGGCCTTTGGGGTCCTGATATCAGGGGTCCTGATATCAGGGGTCCTGATAGGCAAAAAGCAAATGAGTCCTCAGAGGGACACTACCTAAATAGTCTTATGGTAGCAACTGATGTGGATTCCCATGAGGAACAAAATGTGAATTTGAGCACTGTGCTAATGGATGGCTCCTACATCAGGCTGGCAGTGATTAAGGCAAAGGAGACAAGCTGAAACTGTCAAGTGCCACTGCTGTGTGACCTTTGGCAAGTTAGTGAAATTCCAAGTTTCCTTATACTCATCTGTAAAATCAAGAGACTTAATTCCATCAGAGGGTTAGGATTTAAGTCTTTAAAAAGCACCTAAATCACGTAAGTTTAAGGCTTCCTAAAGGACGGCAGGTGAGTAATGCAAGGAATCCAGAGAGGAAGAGATGGGGGTTGGCATGGTAACACAGGACCTTTCAGGTCACTGCCCCTCCTGGGGGCTGAATTTCTCTCTGTGCCAAATTGGGGGTGGAGTTGGGGTCAGTGCTTAAACTAACATGGTCCCTGATGGTTCTATTTAGCTCTTACATCCTAGAAGTCTGATTATGGTAGACCAGTTATGACCCTTAGCTTCCTTTCATTGTATTTTCTGTCTTGTTATTGTTTATATTCAGGAAAGCTATTGGCCAGCCATCTTACTCACTTCTTTGATGGAGGCCCTAATGACCTTCCCAAAGATTTCCAGCCTCATGTTGGTACCTCCTAAAAATAAGTAAGTACAGTGGTGGGACTAGATGTGCTTTTATTTTTCCTTTCAGTTGGAAAGGACTTGGGAGTCATGGCTATATCTTTTAGCTAGGGAGAAGGTTAAAAAAGGTTTCCTCAATGAACTGGATTTTTTTTTTTTCCCCTTTTCTCTTCTTCCCTTATTACCAGGGTTAGCATCAGATGGAGGCTGGAAGGAAATGGGGTGGGGGTGGAGGGAGGTTACTTTTTTTTCCCCTCACTTAAAAAGGTCTATCTCCAAAACAGGTACTTGCTCCCCAGTTGGCTCTTGGGCTTGTGTCTTCTGGTTTAGGGCCTTTCTGACTTGAGCCCAGCCAGGGCTTTAACAAATAGAGTTTTGGGGAATTAGAAAGTGAGAGATACTGATTTGGGTGCTTATATAGAGCCTGGAGCTATTCAAGGTGTTGATATGGTGTTGTACAGATTATGTATGGCTAAAATCCAATTTCTGATTAGATAAGGGGCAAGCAATGTCTTCACACCAGAAATGAACTTACCTGCATATAGAATGGACTTTTTCTAGCAAAAAAGGTTTAAGAAGGTAGTCCTGAGGGTCCGGAGAAGTACAGAAGAAGTCACCTCAGTTCTGGCATCTTTTTTTCCTCAAATCCAGTTGCCAAAAGCACATGGCTGGGTTGGCTCTGGAAGTCCCATTTTAGCTCTGGGTTGTGACCTAGTTAGTCTTGGGGAAGGAGAGGTAAGAGCCAGACTAACCTCTCCATTTCCTCTCCTTTGTTGTGACTTTTTCAGGAGGCCCTGTCTTATGAAAGCCATGACACTCTTCTCTGGGCTTAAAGTTCTTCCTATGTAATGTTCCAACCTTGATTCTCTTGCCTTAGGGGTGCTGAAAAAGTCCTAGTGGAATATGGCAGCAATGCAATCAAGAGCAAAGCATCTGACTAGTGTTTTATAATCCATGCTGATGGAGACTCTCCATGGCCCTGTGTTTATCTGGGGTGGTGCTGTCGAACTTGCTAGTATATTAAAATAAAGAGCTACAAAATGGTATGGTACCTAGTGTAAGACAAGACAGAAGAAAACACTCAGGCTCTTGTATACATGGACTTACATAGTACAGGACACATTCTCCTTGACTGGGTAAGTAAAGATAGGTAAACAGGTAAAAATCTAAATACTTGGGGGAGAAGTTGCTATGTGCCAAAATGAATTCGAGGAGGAATAAAGGTGTAAGTGTAAAAATTACATTATTAAAAAAAAAAAAAAAACGGGTGCCTGGGTGGCTTGCTCAGATAAGCATGCTACTTGATCTCAGCTCAGGTCTTGTTCGCATAGTTGTGAGTTCAAGCCCCTTGCTGGGCTCCACGCTGGGCATGGAGCCTACTTAAAAAACAAGCCTCCCCCGTAAAACCATATATACTTGCCAGTGGCTATTAAATTGATCTTGGGATCAGTCAAGACTTTCTGAGTATAAGAGCAAATAGAAGAAATCATAAGACTTCTAAAACTACCTTAAAATAAAAAGCTAGAAACCTATTTGCAATAATCAACAGATGGACACTATACTTAATATCCATAAGGAAACCTTAAAGAAAGACAGTTGGCCCAAAAAACTTCTGAAAAAAAGATGCCAATCTACAGGATATTCAAATAAGTAGAAATTTAAAAAAAAAACTTTCCATTACATAAATAGATTTAACTTAACAAATTAGCAAAGATTTGGAACATGTCCATGCTAGCTAACACAGTAAAAACTTCTGTGGAGTTAGAACAACCTTAAGTGTTCATACTCTTAAGCCCAATTTCACTTCTAGGAATTTTTCCTTGACAAATATTTATCAAAGATGTATGTGCAAGGATATAATTGGTTGGGGGCAACTTCACTGTCAACAACAGGGGACTATTTTAGAAATTATGGCACACAACATGTTGGAATATTATGCAGCTATTAAAAACTGCTTTTGAATGATGTAAAAAGTATGAAAGAAAACTGAAATAGTGGCAGTTGTTGACCCTGAGTGGTAGCATAAGAAGCAATTTTACCTTTTCTGGGATTTTTAAGTTTCCATTAATTGGTTTTCTTTATAGTAGGGAAGAGGTTATTTACAAAAGGGGGGAAAAAAAGAAATGAAAACAAACATGGCTGAGTGACCTAAACAATTCCATTATGGGCAAGGAGGTCAGAAAACTGGAGTAATATGTTCAAAGCTTCAATGAGGAGCTGTGCAAAAACCCTTGGGAATTGCTTTTCTCCCCCAAATGAGAAGCTGCTTCTCTAGCAGCTGCCTTGGCTGCCTAGAAGGGTGTGGGAGGAAAAATGCACAAACGCACTTATGAATGGAATGTGTGTTTTGCAAGAGGCCAAGTTAGAGCTTTGGCTTCCAAAAGGTGGGAGCATCAGCTGAAAGAACAGTGTGTGCAGACCGAGGCCTCAGAGACCTTATGGTTGGGCCCATCTCTGTAGAGTTCTGGACTTGGGGGCCCACTGGGAAACCTCCCATTTAGGAGAAGGAAATGGCCTTGGCTATTCCTAGGAGTAAAGGCTGTGTTCTTGGCACGTGGAGCCTAAATTTGTTGTGTGATCCTGCACTTGGAAGATGCTCCGCAGTAAATGTCACTTATTGAACACTTAATGTGGGTTTTTCCCTAATTTAATCATCATAACAACCTCATGGAGTAGGTACTAATGTCCCCATTTTAAAAGTGAGGTAACAGGTTCAGAGAGGGAAAGTCACATAGCCCACTATTCTGTCATTTTTCCCCAAGCTGGATCTTTGAATTTTCACGGTAATTCTTAAAAAGATACTTTTTTCTCATTTTATAAGCTGTGAAAATACACTCAGATGAGAATAAGTGGCTTACCCAGAAGCAGAGCTGAAGTGCCAGCCCATATTCAAAGGCAGACACTTATTTTGTCTCCAGACTGGAGTCTCAAGAAGTAAACAGCAGCTAAGTTCTTAGAGCTTTGGAGCTCTCAACTGGGGGTAGGGAAAGAATCCAGCAACAATGTCAATTTCAAGATAATCTCAGGGCATTCACTGTATGTATACCTGGGCAACTTTCCACTTTATAAGGGAGTTTCAAGTTGCAGTGTCTTGATCCTAAATCAAGTTCTGGCTCCTGGTTCCCAACTTTTATATAGGGCTGTCTCCTATAGAAGTTAAATGATTAAACACTGCCTCAAATGCCCAATCTTAAGAATTAATTTTAAGTATTCTTTTTTTTTTTTTTAATTTTTTTTTTTTTTTAAGGATTTTATTTGACAGGCAGAGATCACAAGTAGGCAGAGAGGCAGGCAGAGAGAGAGGAGGAAGCAGGCTCCCTGCCGAGCAGAGAGCCCGATGCGGGGCTCCATCCCAGGACCCTGAGACCATGACCTGAGCCGAAGGCAGAGGCTTTAACCCACTGAGCCACCCAGGTGCCCCAATTTTAAGTATTCTAGTTATAAAAGCAATATATGGTTATTTAAAACCAAAACAGCCAAAAACAATTTGGTAACACCTAATTTTCCAGCCCTACCACATTTGACAGACAGCCTTCCAGGTTTTGTTCCAAGCCTATGCATATCTTTTTCTACTATTCTATATTTCCTACAACATATACTAGGAATGCATATTCACATCTTCACAACAATGCTATGAGGTATGTATGTACCATTACTGTTCCAACCACAGAAATGTTACAAGTTCACACAGTATGCAGGAAAGCTAGGATTCAGCATCCGTCTGTATCCAGAGGTCAACTGCCACTTCTTGCAGATCTCTTTTTACTAGAAATTTTATTTACACGCACATAATTTTTAAAAAATGGCTACCAAGAATTCCCTTGTGCTCACCCTGTGGTATCTCCTCTATGTATGTTTGTGTGCAGCTGTACTATAATATGCTACTACAGAAGTGGAATCACTGGGTCCCAATGTATGGAGTAATTTACAAGGGTTTTTTGGTATGATACATACTGTATCTGGATTAGTTCATCTTTTCCAGAAGGCAGGTAAATATCTCTGTTTTGGAGTTGTGTGTACCTGTACCCATATCCTTCCCAACACAGAATGTTAATATTTTGAGAGTTGATAAAAAAGCAGAGCCGTAGCTTTCACTGAAATTGAAGCTTTCAGTTCTAAGGGGGAGATCTGATAGGGTGGAGGCACCTACTGGTGAAAGGTGACATTGCAATCTCACTTAAGGGAAGGAAGCATTCCTACAAATGGAACTGAGAGGGTGCTTCCAGTGTTGGTAAAAAGCAGTCTTCCACTCTCCTGTGTCTGTGGAGCTGCCAGATTTTCATTTCAGCCTTTTTCCCTTCAATTTTGTAACAGCTGTTAATGAGAAAAGTTTCCCTTACAGAAATTTGCTTCATAGATAACCTGATAATGGCTGGTTTTTCTCCACAGCAAAGTCCCTCCCTCTTAGTTTCCTTACCTACATATACCATTTAATAGGAGTGTTACCATGGAATGAGCACATACTACAGATTTCCTGTGTGTAAGTCCACTGACACAAAGAAAGCACAAACTGGTTTCCTTCTCACCCTGTCTTAAGATGAGAATGCTAAAATTTTAGGCATTTATTGAAAATTTGTACATGCCATATAAATGGACCAAACTTCTTAAGTGGTACACCATTTCCACAAAAGCTGTGTGCTGGATAGAGAGGCTGCAGCCTGACCACATTCTCTGCCAGTGCCCGTGAGGGCTAAGAAATGGCACATTGGAAAATGATGGGCAGACTCACGAACACATGTTTGGCGTGGTGCTTTCCTCTCCATCTTTTATTCCCATCAGTCCTAGGCCAGAGAATGATCCGTGAGTGCTGCAAACAAATTAGTGAAGATAGGTTACTAATCCACAGGGTTTAAAAGAATGGTAACAATGGTTACCTCTTACATAGGTAAGAGGTGGTAAGTTTTTTTGGGTATGTGTATGGGGTGGGCACAGGCAGTTGAATAAAAGCTGCCTGCTGAAAATGGCTCAATGGAAAGAACACTGACAAGTCTGAGAGTCCTGAATCAAGTCAGCTCTGCCATTTAACAGATGGGAGGCATATCTCAATCTAGGGTGAATGACCTCAAAGTGAGCTTCCATTTATTCAGTTATAAAACTATTAAATACTTGAATTACTCTCATGGGGCTTTTGTGAGGACTAATAATAGCTAAAATATACAGATCATTTCCTTATGCTTTCCTCATATATCATACAGATCAGGCACCAGGCTTTATTTTATAAAGTACTTTATGTGCGTTCTCATTGAACCTTCAAAACAGCTTATGTACCTAAACTAGGTACTGATGCAGGTATAATTGTTACGTCCATTTTTTAAAAAGAATCAAGCTCTTGGTTGTTCAACAAGCTGAGTGACAGAACCAGGTAATAAAGGCAATCTACCATCAAGAGTCCTCCTAAGTCATGTATGTTGTAAAACACTTGGTCCAGTGGCTGGAATGCAGACATCATCCAGTACATGTTCATCTACCCACTCACTCCAAAACTGCCTATCTTTATGCTTTAGGACTTAACAGGAATTTTTCTTTTAAAGAAAAGATTTTACAGTTGAAAGGGTTTGGAACTCACTGGTTTATTCCAAATCTCTTATTTTACCAAAAGGAAATTGAGACCCACAGTGGGAAAGTGGCTTGGCCAGTTGTCAGAGAAGTTATGTGATAGAGCTGGGACTGGACCCAGAGTTCTATTCTGTTACTCTTCAGGCTTAGAATCAGCAAAGATGGGGATGGGAGACGGCAGGACCATGCTCCTGAAACGTGGGAAGGGTCCTAATCTGGTCTGGGCCTTGCCCTAGACCTTCTTTAACTGTTTTTACTCAAGTGGGGGATTAGGCAGCTGCCTTTTGTCCCACAGTGGTTGTAGGATCTAAGGCTCTGGCTTTAAACTGGGATGAACTATCTCCCTGAGGGGCTAATAAGTATTATTATTTAATTAATAATTTAATTAATAAATTAAATGGAAGAGTATATGTATGTGTAAAATGGATATATAATACCTAAGAATGAAGAGAGGATTCCTTAAGTCCTCATTTATGTGCTGGAATGTCAACAAAAAGGCCTTTCTCTCAGCTGAAGTCTAGAGACCAGACTCTTGAAGGGACAACCCTTTAGTCCTTACCTCTTGGTTCCTGGCAGCAAGATGAGGCAGAGTGTGCCTGGGCCCAGGCTGTGGTAGAGCTTTCCTATCTTCCGGCCCCAGCGCCAGGCTGCTATTTTTGGGTGGTCCACCTTCAGAGCCTAGGATCAAAGCCAGATGTTGACACTCAGCCGGAGTATCCTCTGCTCACCTTCAGAGGGGCTGCAACTTTCTTCAAGTTCTAGGACCTTGGGGTCCCAGAAAAGGCTCTGTATAAATCCTCTATCTGAAGCTAAAGCCCATACTTCAGGGTTCCCTGTCCACCCCAGCATCTCCAGGCCTTCAGTCAGTTTAGGAGTATAACTGTTGTTCTTTCCTCCATTATGGATTGGGTCTTCCAGGGCCCTGACATAGAGGAACCACATCACTAATGGCCCCTGCCATTAAGTATCTTTGTGACCTGGGCAAATCACTCAACTAGTTCTGGCGCCTATTTCTCATCTATTAAGTGTGGGAGATGAGAACAGGGTTTCCCAAACTTCAGCCATTCACCGTCTACCTTTACCCTTTTACTTGTGTATCCTAATATTTTTCTTTAAATTGGGTTTCTGCCTTCATCTCACTAAAATAGATCTGTGAAGTCATAGGTTCAATGTGATTGTTATACAAGTGTTAGAACAAGATCTTAGCATAAAAGGGGGAAAGATCCATCTATGACCACTAAAAATCATCTTGTATATGTACTACACTTTGGGAAACCCTAGATTACTAAAGACTTGCCCAGCTCTTTAACCTCCTATGTTAGCCCCTCAAAGCCCCTGGGAGAGCCACCTGGAAGATTAAAAGCCTAATTGTAGCAGGTATGGAGTGGGCAAAAGTATGAGCTCTTAGAGAAAGAAAAATGTGTCTAAGGATGGGAACCTAGAGAGTGAAATAAAACTAGTGCCAGAGGAGGGGAAAAAAAAGATCCAAAGGATTGAGTGTCACTCGAGCTGGACTCTCCTACCTTCCATAAACATGAGAAGGCCGGCCAATGCCAAGAGCTACCAAACCAAGGCAGCTACCTCTGACACCAGGATACACTCACTCATTCACTCACCTGTAAGGCCTGCTGCTCAGAGGGGGGAGGTATGACACGAACCCCTGGGGGCCTTCTTGATTCAGGAGGCAAGCCCCTGAGCCAAGCATGGAGATGCCTGGGGGTTAGGGCATGCCGGCCTTTCAGCTTCCAGTCCTTGCCTTTGAGAATGTTGAGGGCCCTCTGGGCACTGCCAAAAGTTTTGAATTCTGAAAGCAAGAATAGTCCTGTTATTAAGGGCCACAAAGCCTGGTCACCATCCAGGGCCAAGGGAGGACAGAATCAGCTGTTAATGTGGTCTAGCATCCCAGGTAGGCCTATTTAGTGAACATTTCCCTTCTCAGACCTCATGTTATCACCATCCCTAATCTCCTTCCCCAAGGTCACATTCCATAGCATAGACTTACTCAGGAAACAGTATCTTTTTTGCTTTCCACTTTTAAGATCTTTAGGCAAGATGACCGCTTCCAAGCCAAGGAAGAGGTTGGACTGTTGCAGTAAGTGTTCTTTGAAGGTTTCGCTCACTCCAGACAGGTATATTGTACCTCGGTTCTCAGAATCTTGTTCTAGCTCATTCACAAGAGTGTTAGAATCAAGGGTGAGCTCTGTCACAGGCCTCTGCACCTAACCAAGAAAGATGGCATTAGAGGTACAAAATCACCACTCGGGTACCTTGGTGGCACACTTCATTAAGCCTCCAACTCTTGGTTTTGGCTCAGGTTGTGATTTCAGGGTTGTGAGATCAGAGCCCTGCACTGGGCTCCACGCTCAATGTGGAGTCCGCTTGGGACTCTTTCCCTTACCCTCTGCCCCTCCTCCCTGCTCTCTCTCAAAATAATAAATCTTAAGTCACCACTTCAAACTTTAGGCCTATTATATACTAGCAAGAAACTTAATTCTGTAGTTTCTTTATCTGTATAAGGAGGCTAATGATAAAGGCCTCAGAGGACTACCGTAGAGACTTAATACATAAATACAAATGTTTTTGTGTAAACATACTCTCTCCCTTTCCTCCCTGCACAAACACCCTGCAATGGAAATAAGTTCCCTGACTTCTACCCCAATGAAACTTTATCTGCATAAGAAACTTCAAAACACCATTTGATCCCTTTGAAAGCTAAAGGAAAGGGCAGCTACAGAAAAACACCCAGAATAAACCATCTGGGGTCTAAGGTAGTGATAAAAAAAAAATACCAGGAAGACCCCAATGTAGCCCCAGGCTGATTCTGACAAAAATGAAAACAGTCATGTTTTAGGTCACTGCTAGAAGAATGCTGGGCTTGACTGAAGACTTCCCAACACAAAATCATCTGCTCAGGCCTCTTGAGGGCTTTTCTCTAAGCTTTTATATACTAGGGCACTATAAATAAAGCAAAAAGGTGCTGCTTTATGCTTTCTCTGGCCACTCTACCTTGATGCAGGCACCTTCCACCAGAATGCCATCCAAGGATTCTATGGCCAGCTGGGCAGCTTCCAGGACTTCATACTGTATACAGAGATGTGGCTGCGGGATAAAAAAAAAAAAAAAACAACACCAAGATTTATCTCTGCTTTCTGGGCTCAAACTGCTAGAGAAGGGACTGGGAAAGGGCCCTAAACTAGTGGCCAAAGCCACCAAAATGAATTTCTCTTTGCTGTGCTGGGCTAGACAGCAACTGTAGATCAACTTTAAGTAGAATCACCAAAGTTCAAGAACCGATTTTTCAGCCAATAAATAACCTTTACTTGCTAATTAAAAGTTGAAGTCTTCCCTCCCTGGGTGGTATGGGCAAAGCACTAATAAATGTTTACTAACCACCTTTTCATATTATTTATTACGAACCACTGAAGACATCACTGCAAGTCATTTAGATTCTCATTTGTCTCGTTAGCTAAATTTCACACAGGCAGCTTTCCTATAGAGTTGGGGAGGTTAAGTGCTTCCATTGGATAGGCTCTATCTTCAAACTAACTGCTTTTCTGCTTAATGATATGATGTGCAGCATCATTGCAGCATCATTGTAGAGACAAAAGTGCTCCTACAGAAAAGCTTCATGGTACTAGATCTGGCAAGTTTCCTGAATGTGACACCAAAAGCAGAGGTGACTAAAGTAAGACAAATTGGACTTAATCAGAATTAAAAAGTGCATCAAAGGATACTATCAACAGTGTCAAAAAGCAACCTTATGAATGGGAGAAATTTTTCAAATCACATAACTAAAGATTTCCTATCTAAAATACATAAACTAAAATTCAACAACAAAAAATCAAATAACCCAATTAAAAATAGGCAAAGGGGGGGCTGCCTGGGTGGCTCAGTGGGTTAAAGCCTCTGCCTTCGGCTCAGGTCATGATCCCAGAGTCCTGGGATTGAGCCCCGCATTGGGCTCTCTGCTCCGCAGGGAGCCTGCTTCCTCCTCTCTCTCTCTCTCTGCCTCTCTGCCTAGTTGTGATTTCTGTCAAATAAAATATTTAAAAAGAAAAAAAAAATAGGCAAAGGACTTGAATAGATATTTCTCCTAAGAAGACATACAGTGGCCAATAAGCATATAAAAAGATGTTCAGTATCACTAATTGTAGGGAGATGCAAATCAAAACCATGAGCTACTACTTCATATCCATTAGGATGGTTAGTATTGAAAGAAAGGAAGAGGAAGAATGACAAAATAAGAGTCAGCTGGAATATAGAGAAATTGAAACCCCTGGCACTGCAGGTGGGAATGTAAAGTTGTGTAGCCACTGTGGAAAACAGTATGGCAGTTCCTGAAATTATACATAGAATTATCATTTAACCCAGCAATTGCACTTCGGGTATACACCCACAAGAACTAAAAACAGACACTCCAATGGATATCTGTACAGCTATATTCACAGCAGCATTATTCAGAATAGCGAAAAAGTGGAAACCATCCAGATGTTCATCAACAGATGAATGGATAAACAAAATGTAGTACATCCCCACACAATAGAATATTCTATCTGTCCTTGAAAAGAAATGATATTCTGACACATGCTACAGTATGGATGAACCTTGAAGACATTCTGCTAAGTGAAATAAGCCAGACACAAAAGGTGCTGTATGATTCCACTTACAGGATGTATAATAGTAAAATTCATAAAACCAGAAAGCACAAGAGTGCTTACCATGCCTGGTGGACAGGGACTGAAGAGTTATTGCTTAAGGGGTACAGAGTTTCAGTTTGGGATGATGAATTTTGGGACGGTACATTCCAAGCAGATAGTACTGAACCCTATAAATACTGTCTTTTCACATATATAAGTTAATCTAAAAATTAGGCACAGTAAGAGATTAAAACAGTAACAATAATATACTGTAATTAAGTTATGTGAATGTGGTCTCTATCTCAAAATATTCCACTGTACTTACCCTTCTTGTGATGATGTGAGACGATAAAATGCCTGTCTGATAAGATGCAGTGAGACAACTGACATACACAGGCATTGTGAGGTAGTGTTAGGCTACTGCTGACCTGATGATATGTCAGAAAGATCATCAACTGCTTCTGGACTGTGGGTAACTGAAACCGTGGATAAGGGGGTACTACTATACTTAGTAACAGAACTGTATATTTAAAAAGTTTAAAAGCAAATTATATATATATTTTACAAAAAAGAAAAAACCCCAAGACTTAAAGCAGGAGGTTACGGTCCCCTGACATATACTTCCCATCCCTTAGGTCCATGTTAGCAGGGAATCTTCTATTTTTAGGTATGAGAGACATTAATAAAAGATTTGGAGAAAGCACATTTTAAACATCTAGGATTCTGTACTTCAGTCACTTTGCAAGATGGCAGATTCTTAATTCTCAAAAGAATCAGAGAATCTGGCAATACTGGGTACACTTTATAGTGAGTCAAGAACTGTGTTATCAAACAGCATGACGCATATTCCAGCTGGTGACAATCAAGCTCACATCACTAATATTTGTTATGTGAATGGCCCCAGAAGGCATCTGAATTTCCAACACTTATCTAGAGGTGAAAATCCAAGTTTTCTCATTTCATTACCTGATGGGTTTCAAGAACAAGAGTCATGGACCGGACTGGGCCAAAGCTCTTAAACAGCCTTTTCAGAGCCCTGAGGTTGCAATTTTTGCTAAATGGCCCAGCATAAACAGTCGACATCTCTGTCCACTTGATCCTCATCTATAAGAAAAATAGAATACAGTGAGGAGGTAAATGTGGTAAGAGAATTAAGTCAAATCTAAAGAAAACAGTCAAGCCATGGAATAATTCTGCTTTAAGGAATTTCTCAACACAAACACTCGCTGAATATACAAAAAATTTGTATACAGGGATTTCACAATAGCATTATTTGGAATAGCAAAAATTTATAAAGCACCAATGATGAAAATAATAGGTATATCATACAGTGAAATACGATATAGCCATTAATAACACGGGAAATTAAATCATGACTGACATGAAAAGATGTACACAATACACTGCTGAATGAAAAAGTTGCCAAATAGTATACATAGTATGATTCCCATTTTTTTAAAAAAATGTATTTTCTAAAATATTAATAAACACATAGAAAAATCTGGAGAAATATAGAGCAAACTTATTAGAGTATGCATTACTTTCTATAATGCAGGGAGATTATAACTCATTAAATAAATCATCTAGCACAACTCATTTACTTACCCTCTTGTTCATTTCCTCAGTGAGGTTGGGTGAAAAGGGTTCAAAGGAGAACTGGACGATGCTGAAGGGAAATAGGGGAATTTCCACTCTGGCCTGCTCAAGAACCTGCAGAGAACAGGAAAGCCAAAATGAGGCAGGTACCTAGTGGCTCCTGGAGGTGAGCCACAATAATATAAATAAGGATGCCTTTTTACCCATAGCAAAAAGCAATATGGGGCGGACTTTAAGGTCTGGAAGAAAATGGTGACACCATACATCTTCCTAGAAAACAGCAGAGTCAGTAAAATGATGTAGGACCCATGCCTTTAGCATTACTAGGAAAAGGAGTCTAATAGAACCTTCAAATTACCTCTAAGAAATAAGCTGAATTTCAGTAGAACTCCCAACATTTTATACTGTTAAAGCCTGTTAGTAAAGACAAAGAAGAAGAGACTTAAAGGACTCTGGGAAGAAATCAAGACACACGGAAGACTTAGATGAAGTACAAAAGAAATTACCCCTGGAAAGAAAAAGTACAACTAAATGCCAAGATAACAGACACAGGTCACTTTAATATTGCACAGCACTTGGCTATAGGGAAAAGGGCTGACAACCTCAGAGAAGTGCTTTTGGGGAAGATTAAGGTATAAAGAGAAGAGATACTGCAGGGAAGGGGAAGAAGGAAACAACACCTCTCCCCCATCCAACCTTGCACAGTGCAACCCAGAAGAAACCTCTCACACTGGTGGTTGTCCCTTGGACAGAGGCAGTGTGGACCTTGCTTTCAACAATTTGGCTTGTGTTGAAGCTGCCTCAGAGACTAATTTCTGTCTCACTTGACTGAAGCACTGATGGTACTGGCAGCATTGTTTGGAAACTCCTGTAAAGGAGTAATGTCAGCAAGGTCACGGACGAGAAAGCTTCAGGCCCCCATTCTTCCACAGACACCAAGTTAATAAAGAGACCAGAATACCAATTTATAAGAACTCTAGAGCCCAGTTGAGAAGCAACAGCACCAAGACCAACAAAAAACCCCAAGGATTTCCAGCAAAAGGGAAAGGAAAATATGCAGAGTTCTGTGTGGTCATCTATGTTCTTCCCCTATCCTTCCTACACTCCCTCTGGATGGAAATAAAAGAGGGGGACTCCGCCTCCAATATTACGGCTAGTCTGGGGTTGCCTGAGAGACTAGTTTCTGTCTCAACTAGAGCACAAATGGGATAGGTAGCCTTGTTTGGAAGCCACTGAAAACAAATGCAATCATCATAGTACACTAGAGCTGCATTCCATAAGCAGATGCCAAAGGGAGCAAGAGATTATGAGCACTGAGAAGAAAAAGACAAGCTCCTTAGGGAATCTAAAAGTATACAGGCAGGCTCAGAGAACATATACCCTCAAACTGGTTTGAGAGGTCCTGGAACCTCTAGCTGGGCTAATCAGTGAAAATCTTCCATTCCGTGATGCCAGGTCATAACGATGGGAGTAGTAGTTGTTTTTGTTTTTGTTTTCCAAATAATTAGGTCTCAATAAAAAAGATTACAAGGCATGCAAAGAAAGAGGGAAAAATGGCTGAAAACAAAGTAACAGTCCAGAAATCAAACCTAAAGAAACACAGAATGAAGTACAAGAGAACAAAGACAAAGGAATCAGGAAAATGCTGAACAAAAAGAATATCAACAAAGAGTAAATATAAAAAATGAAACAAATTCTGGAGCTGGAAAACACAGTAAGTGAATTGAAAAATTCACCAAAGGGGTTCAACATCAGATTTGATCAGGTAGAAGAAAGAATCAGCAACACAAACATAGATCATTTGAAATCATGGATCAGAGTAAAAAGATAAAAGGATGAGAAATGTAAGTAGATCCTAAGATGGGACAATGTCAAGACCAATATAATGGGATCCTGGGAAGAAGACAGAAAGGGTCAGAGAGCTTATATGAAGTAATAATGGCTAAAAACTTCCCAAATCTGAGGAAAGAAATGAACACAGAAATTCTAGCTCCTCAAAGAATTCCAACCAGGATAACTCCAATAAATCTAAATAAGCCCACGCAAAGACACATTATAATCAAGCTGTCAAAAGTCAAAATCAAGGAGAGAATCTTAAGAGCATCAAGAGAAAAGCAACTCATTACATATTAGGGAACTTAAAATTATCAGTGGACTTATCAGCAGAAATCTTACAGGCCATCAGAGTGGCATGATAGATTCAAAGCGTTAAATGGGAAAAAAAAAAAAATCAAGAATACTGTAGCTGGCAGAACTCTGCTTCAAAAATGAAGAAGAGGGGCGCCTGGGTGGCTTAGTCCTTAAGTGTCTGCCTTCAGCTCAGGTCATGATCCCAGGGTCCTGGGATTGAGCCCTGCATTGGGCTTGGTGCTCAGTGGTAAGCCTGCTTCTCCTTCTCCCACTCGCCCCATTTGTGTTCCCTCTCTTACTATCTCTCTGTGTCAAATAAATAAATAACTTTAAAAAAATTTAAGGAAAAATTAAGATTTTCCCAGATTAAAAAAAACTGACAAAATTCATTACAACTAGACCTAATCTGCAAGAAATGGTAAGGGAGTCCTTCAAGATGAAAGAACATTAGACAGCAACATGAAGCCACATGAAAACAGTTTCCAGTAAAGATGAACATGTGAACTAATAGAGTAACCTATATGAAGGTAATTTTGGTGTATAAATTCACTTTTAACTCTTATTCAAAATTTAAATGACTCATGAATAACTATATTCCTATGTTAATATACAATCTATATAGATGTGGCTGAGTAAGTATTAAATGAATACTTACTTTCACAATCTAATTTACTAGTAACTTTTTCTCTTATTTTTTTTTTTTAGTGTAGCTGACACACAATGTTACATTAATTTCAGGTATACAACATAGTGATTCAACATCTCTATATGTTGTGCTATGCTCACTACAAGTGTAGCTACCATCTGTCACCATATAATGGTATTACGATATTTGCTATATTTCCTATGCTGTACCTTTATATAAAAGTGCAATTTAACAAAGGGGGGGAAGTGGAGCTTATAAAAGTACAGTTTCTGAATGCACTTGAAATCAAGTTATCAGCTTAGAATAGAATGTATAACTTTAAGATGTTATATGTAACTGCAATAACTAAAAGGAAAATATTTATAGAATACACAAAAGGAAATAGAAAATTATGTCACTACAAAAAAATCAATGGAACACTAAGGAGGACAGTAGAGAAGAAAAGAGGGACAAAAGCTGCAAGATATACAGAAACAAAACAGAAAGAGTAAGCCCTTCCAATCTAGTAATGACTTTAAAAAAGTATCAGCAAACTAAATTCAACAGCACATTAAAAAGATCATACATCAGGGCACCTGGGTGGCTCAGTGGGTTAAAGCCTCTGCCTTCAGCTCAGGTCATGATCCCAGGGTCCTGGGATCAAGCCCCGCATCGGGCTCTCCGCTCAGTGGGGAGCCTGCTTCCTCCTCTCTCTCTTTCTGCCTGCCTCTTTCTGCCTGCCTCTCCATCTACTTGAGATCTCTGTCAAATAAATAAAATCTTAAAAAAAAAAAAAAGAGGATTAGACATCATGACCAATGGGATTTATTCCTGGAATTCAAGAATGGTCCAATATATAAAAATCATCCCATGGAATATACCACTTTAATGGAAAGGACAAAAACCCCAAGATCATCTCAACTGAGGCAGAAAAAGTATGTGACATGATTCAACACTCTTTCATGATAACACTCAACAAACTAGGAACAGAAGGAAACTACCTACCAGAATAAAGGCCATATATGAAAAGCCCACAG